>CM076575.1:1930210156-1930498208 GCA_034641835.2 Pinus albicaulis
GAACCTTTCCCCCATCAAGGGACGGTAAGCACTCAACAACAAAATACAGACGACTCCGGGAAAAGCAGCCATGAAATCTACATGACTGGCGAAGAGATTTTTTTCCAAACACGGAATCACAATTACGACACCCCAACAGACACCAATACGTAAGGGGCAAGTACCAGTGCACCGACTGCACCTTTTACCATTTCAAAGATGCCTATAGAACCATTTCTAAAAATGGCGAAGGGACCCAATAGGTGAGCAGGAAACTACTCCAAAGCGGCCCATAATTATAGTATCATGGATGATTTAGCAAAATCTCCCGCTTCTATGTCATCTTTGGAAGTGTTGAAGTCATGCCCAAAACAACGGAAAGCCCTACTTTCTTCGTTAGGCGCTATCTACCATGCCGATACATGCCTAATGGCTTTTGACTGAGACAAAGCCACCCCCAAGCTTCCTTCCATGGTCACCTTCCAGATACCAATGTCGGTCTAGAATATCATAATTCACCGATGTGTCATAGGCGAGGGTGCATCCACGTGCATCATTTCCAAAAATGTTTGGCAGAAGTTAGGGTCTCCCAAACTAAAACCCTCAGTCATCACGCTTAAAGCATACGATAGTCGTCCATCAACCCCCTTCGGCCTCTACCAAAACGTCCCAGTCTTCTTAGCCGAAAAGACGATCCACATAGACATTGAAGTCTTGGACACTCACTTGGACTACAATATACTCCTTGGGTGGAGTTATATGTACACCACGTCTGCCATAGCCTCCTCCGTCTTTCGCATCATGATGTTCCCCCACGAGGACTGCATCATTACTGTAGATCAATTGACACATAGTGAGAAGCGACCCCTAAAAAAAACTGATGTAATTTTTCCCTATGTAGATGCATACTCACATGCTCTCTCATGGTACCAAGAATATGGCCTCGGCCAGTTCAAACCATCGTCCGTTCTAGGGTCATTCCTAGGGGATCCACCCATAATCCCTGAGTCATCACCCGATGTCACAGGGGCTCCGGTGTGCATGATGTCCACATCAAGCGCCAAAGCTAGTCAGGACACTGACACAAGCAGTAATGGCACCGAGTCATCAGCCACGATAGCCTCTCTAGCCTACGCTGCCTCCCAAACACCTTTCCTTTACCCCCCAGTTGGTTTCTTCTCCCAGCAGGTTTTGGAAACACTAGTATAACCAAACATATCATTGGAAATACCAGTTTGGTACCTCATTCCCCCTACAGGAATAGGAGCCACCCACACCACTGCCATAGGATTGAATCCCCTCAATCTCGAGGAGGCCCCTCTGATCCAAGGAACAGTCGAAACCACCCCTGCAAAGGAAATTTCCATTGCAAAACCGGTGATCACGGCTAAGAAAACCGATAAAAGAGGAAAGAATATGGTGACACCCGCCATACAACAAAAATCACCATTCCGCGCCATATGTGATGTAATAGGTCACCCTACCCATATATGTCTGGAGTCGGATGAATTAAAACCACTCCTTGGCTCTGAGACAGATATCGCGGCGGCGATTTCCCATAAAAATGAACCTACCACCAAAGGTAAAGGCAAAGCATTGCGTACCAATCACGCATGCGCTCTCTGCAACAATTACGGGCACTATACCCATCATTTCCCAGATGATCCCGCGATATAGGGATGCCTTACACGCCATCGAGAGATCCTATCAAGAGGATCCCTCCACCCAGGTATCCGGAAATGAACCTTGTACCATCCTGTACCTACAGGAAGAACGAAGGGCGCAAGAAAGACCCGCAGTCATGCCCCCTCCTATTATACGCTGCACATTGTGCGATGAACATGGTCACTTCCTCAAAGAATGCGCAGCCCTGGAACTAATCCACAGATGGCATCCTATAGAATGGGTTTACTACGTTGGATTGTGGGCAATGAAATTCACATGTTTGTTATGCGCTGACAATCACCTGCTGGAGAATATATCCACCGATTCCAGCTAGCCCTCGCGAGTTTACGCTCAGCCATAGTCTGCCTCTCCCAAGAAGATGACATGAATGCGAAGTCCACGGATAGCTCCACAACCCAAGAAGATGTGACGAGCAGATCCATCCCGTTCTTGTCAGCTGAAAAGAGACCAATTGGGGAACCCCTCATTACCCCCAACCACTCTCTACAGAGAAGAGCAACATGCACGTTATGCAAGATGCCCAATCACACGGTCACCACTTGCCTTGATTTAGCAGCGTTACGACGTTGGTTCCCCACCAGGCCACAAACTGAGCACGACAGGACCCCCATATCTAGGCTATTATGCCTAATATGTCAAGGAAAAAATTATAAGTGGCATTGTAATTATGCCTTGCAACTTTGTCCCACCATCGATATGATTCATACCAGATAGAAGAAACAGGATGACCTCTGTGAATGGTATAAAAATTACACCTCTGGGTCAACAACCCCACCCCAACATGGGCTAGGTGGGTGAACTAGGACAACACACCAACCAAACATAACCCAAGCAAAGCTGAGGATAACATGCAGACTATGCGACCTGAATGACCACAAAGTCAACCAGTGCAGAGAACTGAAGCCCCTTGCAAACAGTTTTCGCATAGTCTCTTCTCTCCCTCATAAACTTCTCTCTAATCAAGAGAAGATCATGCGCACCTATTGTTAGATTTGTTCACACTTTCACCATACGATTAAATGTGTAAACCTCCCCAAGCTAAGAGTAGCAAGAGTAGCGTTGAGTCTACACTCCCCCAAAGGTTTAGACACACCCAATCCAACAATAAGGAAATGGAAGTAGAAGACAACCTCTTCTACAACAGATCATTTCCAAGCATCCACATTAGGGACAACGAGTAGTGTTGATTCCCACACAATCTACTCCGTTGGCACAGTGATACCATGCACTATCTGCACTGGCCATAATCACACACCAGAGGTATGCCTGCTAATGGAAACATTCAGGCACCTCTGTGGCAGGCACAATTTCCACCCACAGGAAATTGACCATCCTAGCGGGGAACCCAACTTCGCGCTTACACAGACTCCCGTCATGGAGATTATTCCCCCACCAAACACTGATGACATGATCCACCATATACAATTTGTATCATCACATATCGGAAATAGGATTTCATCCACCCCCACGTCCCAAGATTTCCACCCTATTCCTGTCCCAAAAGATAAAGTTACCTTGTGCTTTTGCATTGATTTCCGCAAGATCTCAAATTTTCACGCCGCCATCGAACTCCTTGATGATACCCAGCCTCTATAACAGTGCCTAGTACAACTAGAGCTCATTAAAGAAAGCCGACGATAGTCACTACAACACAACGAGGCCCACAAGAAAAGGGTAAAAGCATCATTCGACTGCCACATCAACCCTCGCTCATTCACCGAGGGAGAACTAGTCCTCCGCTATGATGTTGCAAAAGAAGCCCTAGGGCCAGGAAAGTTCAAAACCTTATGGAAAGGACCCTACATCATCAAGCAATGCGTCTGACAGGGGCATACATCTTGATGGAACCGGACGGGACATGCCTCAGCAACCCCATCAATGGCCTTTACCTCAAGAAATTCTACCCATAAGGGGAAAAACAGCCCTTCCCTGGAGTGAACGTACGCAAAACCAAACCACTGAATTTTTTTTACCAAAATACTTATTAAACATGCTCAAAGTGCCTCCATGGATCACCAACCTGAACCTTATTTCATATTCGCTGTTGGAGCATCAAGATGGACTCAAAGTTTAGCCGCAGTTGATTGGGTCATCTATCACCTTGACCAATCGCCACTCTGCACAAACAGTGTGTGCATTGGTTCAACAACAAACAGTCAGGCAGAATATGATGTCATCATCGGACTTATGTGCGATTCTCTCCATCAGGGCATACAAAATATGCATGTCTACCTTGATTCCCAGTTAGTAGTATCGAAACTAAACCAAATATTTGAGACAAGAGATACACATCTGTTTAGAAAATATTTGCGTGCAAAAAGATTAAGTAGACAATTTGACTATATTACATTCACACATGTACCAAGGAGACAAAACCAAGTAGCTAATCGCATAGCCAAGAATATCCTAAACTAGAATGTATCTCGAATAAACCATCATACATAAAAAACCAAAAAATATAGGTATCCATTAGCATAACATCATCCATAAACCGAAACAGGTGACACAACATGTAGAGCCACAAAAAATATCTCTCATACATATATATATATATATCTGAGTACAAAAATAGTGTCGCTAACCCAACGACTAGCCCAAAGATACAAAAAGTCATCAAAAATAGGGGAAGCATCCTCATAATGGGTGTTTTTCCCATGTACAAGTATACTCTAGGGTGGTGCCCCCTCAGGAGGGGCACCTGGACCCACAAATGCTCTCAGTGCCACCACTAGAGCTGTCGTCGCCACCGAGACTGCCACCCGACGTAAAACAGGCCGATAGTCCCTCTCGCGGGCCATCACAGTCTCCAGACCTCCTCGAGATCATCCATAAAACCTCGAGTAGGCATCCCCTGGGTCAAGCAGCCCACTCGACCCCAGGCATCCTCTAGAACTGACACCTGAGCCGTCATTTCCACAATACAAGCCTCTGCCGTATCTGCACGTGCCACCGCTGCATCAACACGAGCCCACTCTGTTGCAGCCTTTTCAGTGGCCGAGCTTCTACCTTCTCCTGAAGGGCTAGCACCACCACCAGGTCCTCCAGCAGCATGCCCCCCGAGATCACCCCTAGGTCTCCGTAGAGGACCGTGGCCAGCTAACCGAGCCGCAGGGCGACCCACCTCGCCAACATCTGCAAGAGTAACCAAAACTATGTCAGTGTCACTAGCAAAACGCATAAGCACATACATACTCAAATAAATTTAGAAAATATATAAAACGTACATGTTGGCCCCCAAGAATAACCAAGAGGGAGACCCATATTTGGGTCCCCCCGAAAGTCCATCCCCGCATATGGGAATGGCAAGAACATCTTTGGGTTCACCTAGAACCAGGCCTCTGTCGTGGCGTTCCAATAACGCTCCACCATGCCACCACTGCCTTGCAGCATCACCGAAGCCCACCTCCTCATACGAGGCTCCTGTGGCCCCCCAGGAGGCACCACCACCACTGGCCTCAGCAGCACTACCCTCTCGTACATAATGCTGCATAAAATTATGGCATATGTAAACAACTTCGATCCACTATGGACCTTGTTGAGTTGCGCCACCATCACGTCATAGCAAAAACAAGAAAAATCATAGAAATGCCCGGACCTCAACCGGTGCAATACTCTAACCTACGGGCCTGATGCCCGATGTGGAGCCGATGACCCTGCAAGTCGCACAATCACTGCCAGAGCACATCGCTCTGCTAAATCTGTCACTAATGCAATATTGATGCACCCCTCTGTAAGAGGCGCCCCACCACAGTGACGTCTCTGGAACCTCTCCAAATCCACTCTCCCGGAAGGAAGTGGATACCTCAGCGCCTCACCCTGAGGCAGTAACCTAGTCACAAAATACACATCCGTCTCAGGACAGATGACCAAGTTCATCCCACGCAACACGAACATGTTGTGCCTCCTGTGCCAATGTCAGATCAAGTAGCGTAGCAATCGGTCCTGCGACCAAAGAAGCTCATTCTCCGTGAACTTCAGGAGCGCCCATTGCACTAGCTGACAACACGCCCCAGCATCAGGAGCCAACGTAGTTCGGAGCTCGGGCCAATCTCGCTCCCTCCACAACAACCTGTCATCAAAACAGGTGCCCATCAATAATAGAAAAAACATCAAAAATAGGCAAAATCCAAAAAAAAATCCACCTCGGCTTTGCACGCCTGTATTTTTCATAGGCGCGCCAAAGAAGGGGAACATAGCGCTTTTAGCGCGCTTATCCCCGGAAAATGCGCACAAAGGGAACGCCTTTTCCTTGATCGTCCGCGCATTCTAGGGAAAAAAACACTCAGAATCCGTACAAACCAAGTCTGTACGGACCCGGACACCATCAAACTAAAAAAATTAAAGTGCAGGACGTTATGGAGGTTACCTAAGCATGATATCGCTAATCCCTGGTTCTCAGGCTAACCGCAATGGCAAGAACTGCTACACAGAAGCTTGTGACCTCTCAAGAACTCAGCAAGTACAAATGAATTGAATTAGGGCCCTATTCACCCATATATCGCTCTTTTCGAAAACTTGGGAGGACCATAACGAGAGATCAGAAGGTCCATTCTCCAAACCGTAAGCTACACCATGATCAACTCTCCATAACGAACAGAGGCGATGCCGCACATTCGCACCACCCAAAAAAATAATTTTTCAGCGCCAGCAGGTATGCCCTCTCTCATCTTATTTTTTTTAAAAGCTCGTGACTTTCAATAATATTTGATAAAGAAGATGCTTTCACTTGAGGTATTTGTTTTTGTAGGAAAATCTCACAAACCATCCACAACTCCATTCACAGAAAGTTCCAGAGTAGGTATCATTCTACCCCTAGCATGATAGAGTCCCATAATCTCTTCATATCCGGACATCATTTCTCCATCATAAATCAACTATAGGGTCCTCATATCCAACCGTATTTATCATCACCTCACCCTGCACATGATAAACATCCTCGTTGGTCGATAGAGCCTCCCCTCCATGGCGCTTGTCACCCACAGTAGACCATATATCACAGCAAAAGTGACTCCATGGCCATACCACTTTAGTTCGGGAAGCACCTCATGCCCATCCATTCACCATGCATAAGGTCAAGTTTATCATACAAGCTAAAAGCCCCTTCCCAGACGATCAGGTTGTACAAGTAGATCAAAAGCGCACTATTGCGTCTCGCATTTGGCCCACCATACCTCCACCAGCATAATCCCATCTGCGATACTTTTTCATCCGCTTCATCAAACCCACACATGAGACCAACCAATGGGACCCCCACCCTCAGCAAAACACCTCCCTCACAACATCAGTGAGAGAACACTTTCATATTTTGGGGTACCCATCTCTGTGTTTTGTACAAACCAAACCCCACTATTTTATTCGTTTTCTAAGGGTACAAAGACCGCGAACGGTGCACTATGTCCCCCACCCTCTCATCCATCTTTTTCTCCCATGGCAGCAGTCCTAAACACCCTTGGTCGGAATATTACACCCCCACGCACAAGCCACCATGACATTCATAGACAGTTTACACCCACCTTGGAAGTCCTACCGACTCCAGGGATTTCCCCATTAGAAATGACTATGACTGTCGTCAAGCTGCTTAGTATACTCCGACCTTGGGCCACTGAATCCCCATCATTAGTTTTCATTCACCCCTCGCCAACATGCTTATGTTAAACCCATCACATCCAGGTCCCCGACCCCTCATGTCGGTGACCCCTCGTTCAGTTGAGGCTTCCTTTTTGTCGACTTCGACACCTATTTTCCAAAAAGGAAGCGGTACCTTGGATCACCCCTCTCCATAAAAGGGGCTTCCTTGGGTGGCACTATGGGAGACATCATTTTCCACAGATGTCATCGATCCTCCTGACATTTGACTACAACAAAATCTTTCATGTTAAGATGGTATCGTACCTTACAACCATTGCACTTTGATCAAATTCGTTGAAGACCAATGCCTCCATAAGCGTCTCTTTCAGCAATGCTTACATGGGAAGGTCCCAACCAGTGCCTATGCATACAATGCGCAGCTATATGCCATACCAAGTTTACGCATATGGGTACCATATTCCACCTATTTTCAAAGAAAAAAAACGCCCCAGAGGGCGTCAGCAGTCGTTGTCAGAAACCAGCACATCACTACCATATCACTGATACAGACATAACATATATCTGTCAAATAGATTTGTTTAACTAGCCACAACATCACGAGCATGGGACATGCCCGCCTCGTAGAAAATTTGTATATGTATTTTATTATATTTTCTTACAGGGATCCCTTAGGACATGGTCATTCTTGGAACCGGTGCAGGGTGTTTCCAATTCCAAGCTTCACGCAGGTCTCTCTCTCTCTACGCACGATATACAGAAAAGAAACTATAATTTATTTCAGCTATACAGCTCTTCCTAGACCTCACACGTTAGGGGGAAACTGTTAACAATGGAAAATCGTACAAGCAAAATACGACATTATTTAATGTCAAGCAGAAGGATTTACAGAGCTGGAAGACATTACAGATTCTGGAAAGTATTTAAAAATATCTAAGGTCTGAGGAAAAATCAAATTTGAGCAAGTCATAAATGATGTTGCGCACATAATCCTTCGTGAAGAGCGCCTTTCTATGCTTTTTGACCCGATATGCGCGTAATCCTGGGAGTGTCAAAATGTCACTTACCGGGACCATGCAAGCACACTCTAGGACAGTGATTTCACTTGAAGCCGCCTAAGGACAGCCACCAACACCTCCTTAGACATCAAGGGAGCACACAAAGGAATATTTGTGGCACACAATGGAATCATCCCCCTGTCTTGGGTCACCATCCACAATGTACCAAGAGAGGGAAGGAGGATTTGAATTCTGCTATATAAGGCCACCATGAGATGAAGAATGTGTGAACACATTGTTATGCTGGCCAGAATTGCCCAAGAAATACCAGAAGTGTGTGATCCAGAGCTGAAGATAGAGGGGACTCAATTTTTGGCCATCCAACAAGTTTAGTCCACCACAGTAGAGAGAGAGGGATACTTTTCATCGAGGAAAGCTTGGGGTAAAAACATCCTTTCATCGAGACTTAGAACCCATGTTCTAGGGGCCCTTTGGCAAGAGGGTAAATTTTCATCTTTGTTTCGTACTAGCACTCAATAAGAGGGGCCAAAGAGCCACCATTTGTATTATTGTAGATGTTTGACTCTTATCAGATCTCATGTTTTTTTTTTTGTTTTAGTTTAGTTTTAGTTTATATATGCATCATATTTCTCTATATAGTATGCTTATGATTCTAGCTTGTTCCACTAACTTGCTTGACTCCACTTCTTTTTCTGCATATTACCAATAACTTAAGTGGGTAGACCACACCCCTTAATTTGGTGTGATTTCATACATACGTGCACCAAACACACTTCAATAGTATGGAAGGAAATAAATAGGAGAATATTTAAGGATGAAAAGCAGGCAGAGGGGGAAGTTTGTAGGATCATTCTCCAAAATATACGGGAAACTATCCTTGCAGATAAATGGCACCAGGATGACTGGAAAGCATCGGGTCAGGAAGCAAGGATACTTAGCATGTTGAACCTATAAACACAGATGCTAGAACTAAGCTCGTTAAATCCCCATCCTCATAAGACCCTAGAGCCCACAAGATTCATGAATCCACCTCTTGGATTCATAAAACTAAATTTTGATGGTGCCTCGAAGGGAGACCCAGGGGAAGTAGGGTATGGTGGCATCTTCAGAGACTACAAGGGAAAGGTGGTCAGAGTGTTTGCAGCAGATTATGGCATAGAAATCAATAATGGGGCAGATTTCAATGCGGTGAAGCAAGGTTTAATCTTGACACAACGGGAATGATTTAAAAAACTAGTGGTGGAAGGAGACTGCACCTTGGTGATAGAGAGAATAAAAAAACTTCACCAAGGATACAAATGGGAAAATATAAGCAAGAGTTGGAGAATGGTGAGACTCACCCAGGAGCTAGGCGAGCTGATCTCAGGAATGGACTACATTATCTTGAGGCATGTGTGACGTTCAAGAAATGCAATGATGGACTTCCTAGCCAACTAGGGATGCAGTAATCAGAGCAAGAAGTTAGACATTACAGGAAAAATATTTTTGTAAGAGGAAGGGATGACAAACCTAATGGAAATTCTAGAGAAATACGCAGAAGGGAATTAGACACACCACCCCTGATCGGGTTATGATCAGGACAGATGGTCCGACCAGATACCACGTGGATGAAGGGACTAGCAAGAGACTGTGGAGGAGGGCGTGTAAATCGACGCCGCCGAAGGAGAGGAGAAATGAATGAGATGAAAAGGGAAATGCAGGCCAGCTGGCTCACTGCAAAGGAATTTTTCGGCAGGTGGTATTTAAATTCTTGCATGTGGAGCATGCAACCTAGAGCTTGTCGAAGGCAAAGCGGGAAGTGGAAGAAGTGGAGGGCGATTAGGTTGTGGAAAATACGAGCTCAACTGAGCTACAGGGTACCGGAAACACATAGGCAATGGTATGTAATCTACACCCTCTTTTCGAATGAAACGAGAAAGAGGAAGATGAATTTCTGTTGGATTCTGATGGACGAGGGTGGCAAGACGAGGTTAGTATGTATAATGCTTGGTCTTCTTTTGCATGGGCTACTGCACCTCCCATTTGATGTGAGTGAACCCTTTAGTCTTATCGTGTTTCCTTCTCCTATGCTCCTGCATGCTGTCTTCGGGGACCTAAGGGGCCATGGGTAGGAATTTCTGGCGAGGTGGAGTTGAATGTCTTGGGGGGAGAGAGTCTGCGTATATGCCATTTGGGGAAGGTGAGATTGGGAAATTTATATGCGAGTCAGGGAGTCCGTTGGGTAAGGCTAGGGAGCCAAGGGAGAGTAGGGAGTCCATTGGGTCGAGTTGAGAAGGCGTTAAGGGGCAAAGAAGCACCTTCAAAATTCCAAAAGAAAGGGGCAGAACTAGAATTCAAAATTGTTGAACACCTAATCCTCTATCGGTAGGTGTGGAAGACGAAAAGTCACAAAGGATTCCAAGTGACCTTGGAAGATGAATCCAAGAGTCACACCATTATATTATAAATGTACATCTATGTGTAATAGAGAAGCAACGAATGTCTATCTTTCTATGTGTGTGTTTATCTTTCCTCTTACACCATTTGTGTGTTTAACATGGTATCAATGTTGATATGTTCATAACCAGCTCAACCTTGTGTGAGCCATTTGTTTTTTGTGGCCTGTGTAAATCTACAAAAATTCTGGTCAATTTTTGCAGCATTCAGAAATTTTCTGCAGCATTGAGGAATCAATTTTTGCAGCATTCAGAAATTTTCTGCAACATTCATAAATATTTTGCAGCATTCAGAAATTATTCTATTGGGTTCATTCAAAAGTCTACAGGTTTTCTCACTGCTCCCTGCTGCATTCAGTTTTTTACTGCTCCTGGCATTTTGTTTCACTGCTCTTTCCATTCTGCTATTCTTGAAAAAAATTCTGAGTTTTTACTGCAAATTCTGCAATTTTTCTGCACATTCTGCCTAATTTTATTTCTGCACACCACTGTGCAATTTCTGCTGTGTACAATTTCTGCTCAAATTCTGACCACAGTTTACAATTTTTTTTAAAACACTAAAATTTTTGTAGCATTCCCTCATCTCTGCCATTTCTCATTCTAGTTAAAATATTTTGGCATTTGGTGTGTTTTAAAAGAAAACAAATAAAAATTTCTGAGCAGCCTCACCTCTCGACCCTCAACTTCCACACATCACTCAATGCAGCCAACGCTCCACTCACCCCTCGTCTCTCAGCTCTTGCCCTCACCCCCTCACCACACTACCCATGACTCTGTCACACTACCCACGACGCTTTGCACTCTCGTCCCCCTCATTGCTCACCCCTCTCCCTTTCGCACCCCCTCGTCCTCCCTCCCTCCTCCGGCCCTCACGACCCTCCCTCCCCTTGGCCCTTACAACCCTCTCCCTCCTGCAAACTACCGCCTCCCTCCTCCATCCACCTCACACCTACCTCCGCTCCGCTTACACTCCCTCACAACCTCCCTCCCATCGGCCCTCACTCCCTCCCCAACCCTCGACCTTCCTCATGGCCGTCTCAACACCCCTCGACCCATCCCCCTCACTCAACCCTCCCCTCCCCCTCGCTCGGCCTTCCCTCCCTCCCACCCATGCATTTTGCATTCCTATGTCTAGTTAATTCCTTCCCCTTTTTTAATTAATTCCCTCCTTTTTTTTAATCTGCAAATGATTTTTTTTTTTTTTTTTTTTTTACAGATTGGCCCCCCCCAGAAATACCTTCCCCAGTTTCACATCCCCAAGAAAACATCTCCCCCAATTTCACACTCCCCCAGATAAATCCTCCCCTAGTTAAAACCCCCCTAAGTTAAAACCTCCCCCAGATTTCACCTCCCCCACATAATACCTCTGTTTTTTCCTAATTTTTTTTCTTAAAAAAAAAAAAAAAAAAAACAGCAGAAGAAGAAGAGAGAGAGGAGATGGTAAATGGATAGATGGATTGTCTACATAGTGGAAAATGAAGTTTGTGTTGTATGCTATAAAAAAAAATGACCAAGATTTGTGGCATGTATAGAAGGGTGACCCTCTAAAAGAGATTGACAGCGTGAAGGCAAACGTTGAAAATTGGTCATTATTTTCAAAACAACAGTGGCATCATAAATTCACGCATAGTTTTGCCTTCATCTTTATTGTGAAGTAATATAGCAAGCTCAAGACCATCTACTCATTGATATTGAAGCATCCCAGCTTGTGAATATATTTTTGTTGAATTAGAGTTGTTGGTGTAAAACAGTTCTTTGAAGAAGAGAGAAATTATCTGCCTTAAAGGGTTATTGCACAATAGTTTTTGCTACACATTTACAAAATATTTGCAGTGAAATTGCATTGCTTCTTAATTCATAGTTGCATTTAGTGTTTGAAGTATAACTTTGAGTTGTTGAGAAATTATTGTATACTTCTATGACGTGAGTCATTGTTGCTTGCTGGTCAGACAACCACGTCTACACCTTGAGGTCCTCCATAATTTGAGTAGCAGAGTTTGTTCTTTGGGAATTCCATAATTGGAAGTTCATGAAAGAAAAGGGTCTTTGAAGTCACTTTTATTGTTTTGAATGTAAGTTGAATCACATTGTAAACGGGTGCATTATTGGTTGAAGCTGACAACCTTTATTTCTTGAGCCTGAGTTGTTGAGAAAATGGCTAAAATAAATGATGCATTAGAGTTGTTGCATAACCTCATTCATTCCATTGTTCATGATATGGTAAAAATGAGTAAGAATGCTCTTTTTAATATTCAAACTTTCTTGCAAGATGCACAAGACAAGATTGATTTTTTGCAGTTGGAGTCTCAGCTTTAGCAAGATGAAATTCAAAAAAAGAGTCATCATTCTGAACTTTTTTCTGTTCCGAACATTGAGAATGACTCTCATCAGAAGCAAGAATATAAATTTGTAGTCGATTCAAATTCAGTTCCTTGTACAAGAGCTGATTTACATGCAGATGCAGTAGCTCAGTCTACACTTCCGAAGCCCATCATCAGACCTTGGGAAGAGCTTGTCCATAACAAGCATCGAACTGGTCTTGGATATGACAAGGAGTTGTCCTTTCATATTTCGAACTAATCCAAGCCCATCAAATTTCAGAGTGCTAGATTTCTTTATGACAGTTCACCTACAGCTGTTCCAAATCCTGCTCCACTTCCACAACAACAACAACAGATTGTAAAATTCCAGAACTGTGATCAAGTTGGCCATATGAAAGATCATTGTTTTGATCTTCACCCATGCAAGCACTGTGGTCTGCACACTCATTCTTCACACAAATGCTTCAAAAACAAGCCTCTTGCAAGAACAAAGATTCATCTTGGATGGATCACTTCTTCGCAATGGGCATCAACAACCAAGAAGATGTTTAAGTCGCATGTAAGAACTTGTTCTCGGATATTGAACAATCTTACAGTTGAGTTTTTGCCATCATCTCACCTTGTACCTGACAGGGGGGAAAATGGTGGTCATCAAGAAGCTTCGACGTCACATCAAGTGAGCCTGAGCCACAATCTCTCATTCCAGATTTAGAGTTGTAGCCAGAGACACAGATGCCCATGAGCATGCGTTTGGTTGACGGAAAACCTTAAACCATCCATGTGAGGTTGATATTCTTCTTCTTTTAGATGACTTCCTCTAACAGAAGACTTCATCTTCTTGCCAGTTTTGGTTGAGTTCCAGGAATTGCATCAAGCATTCCAGTGTTGGTGGTCATCCTTAAACCATCACAGGTTGTAGACTTCCCTTCTTTTAGGTTGAAGGTCTCCCTCTTCAAATATGAGGGGCAATTCCTCTAACAGAAGCCCTTAGCTTCTTGCCAGTTTTGGAAGAGTTCCGAAAATTTCAATAAGCATTGTGTTCCAGTGTTGGTGGTCATCCTTAAACCACCTCTTTATGCCAACATTTCAGAGAATTGAATCAGCCTAAGTGTTGCCATGCATATTTTTCATATTTTTATTACAACTCTCTTCTTGGACTCACACATACCCCTTCAGATTAAGGGGGGGAATGTTGAAAACCTAATCCTCTATGGGTAGGTGTGGAAGGCGAAGAATCACAAAGGAGTCCAAGTGACCTTGGAAGATGAATCTAAGAGTCACACCATTGTATTATAAATGTACATCTATGGTGAATAATATGAGTATCTCATGCTTATCTTTCTATGTGTGTGTTTAGTTTCTTCATGCACCATGTGTGTGTTTAACATGGTCCATCGAAAGTATGCAACATGATTACTCCTTAGATTTAAAATTAAATTCTTCATCCAACGAGTGCTCATGCTTGAAATTTGAGTAAAATAGTAGGTAGATAAGTTCAAAATATGAGTTGAAAAAATAGTTTTTAATTTTTTAATTTTTTATCTTGTTAAATTTTACTCCAAAAATTGTGAATGATCCTCCATGGTTGACATTATCATATTGAATCCTATTCATTCTTATAAGTTTATTTTTGTTGCACATTTTTGTTTTGAGGCCCATATTTTACCTCAAAATTTCTCTAATGCTAACTAACAAAGTACCTCATTTCCTTGACAATTCTGTTTGCTTTAGTCAACTCACACTTCTAGAGAGACTACATCCTCCCTTTGCAAATATATCCCCCTCTGACATTGAGAAGTTGGACATCTATTTGAAGAAAATAGTTCAAAAATCACTTTACAGCATGCTATCACTGCTCTACTATGATTATACTCTTACACTCTGTAGATGAACCAATTTGCCACTATACTACTCTGATCTCTCACTATTGATGCCACTATATTACCTCTCCATTGCTCCCATCACTACAATAGTGAGTCTCACTACTTCGAGCTCTTGTAACAAAGGTAATGATCCAACTAAGGAATCCCATATACAAAAACTAGATTTGATCTATTTCTCAAACCCTCCTTGGCTATGATATAATCCCCTTGCTACTTTTTTCCTTGGACCCTACCCAATATGACATACTGGAGTGTCATGCTCCTCCTCTTGAGGATAATGTTGCAAACAATGCACATTCATCCTCCAACCAAGAAGACAAATCCTCAATTTCTACATATGTTGTTTTTTTCTTCTCCTTCTTGTCCTTGTTCCTCTTATGACACTATATGACATAGTTATCAATTTCACCACAACAAAAACACTTGACCTTCAACAATTCCTTCTTCTTCTTTTATCCTTTTAAGTCTTGTCCCTAGTTGGGAGCCTTCTTCACTTTATCTTTTCCTGTAAGAGTGATATTATCCTGCTACTCCTTCAGCTTCAGTACCTTATGAATGCTACTAGTAGTGCCCTTGATCAATATGAGTGTCAACTCCTACTGAGTAAAATCACTCCATAGGTGATCCCAATTCGGAAGCTTATCATAGCCAAAAACCACCTAGATGAATATACACAATTCATTGGTAAACCCATTGAGTGTTATACACAGTAGATCATCATTTTTTGGCTTTTATCTTACTACAAATATCTCATATTTGTCAAATTGAATCCTCATAGATAGGTGGTTACATCCTCACCCTTATTCATCTTGATTGTCCTTAAGTTTTCTTTGAGGATCATTTCCTGGTTCTTTGATGGATCTTAGTACATCTTGACGATGACATCCTACATCTCCTTCATTATTCCCTTTTCTACGATATGAAGAATTAGGTGATCCCTAAATCCATCAAGGATCATCCTCTTATCTTTGGCATTATCCCTCCTGTACTAATGAAACTGGATGGGATCTGTTGGCACAACAATAACTACTATAGAAAATTTCTACTGATCATGCTCATCCAATAGAAATAATATCTTAGCCTTCAATATAACAAATTTGGTGGCTCCATCCAACCTATATTGATCTCTTAATCCTATTGTAGCCATATCTAGAAAAATATGTGAAATAAAAAATATGGAAAAAAATAAAAATCCAAGTTATGAAACCCTCGCGTTCTTTCGCTTCCAGGCCCTGCACTTATTTACTCTACAAAACACTTTTGCTGTAAACCATTTGTGCTAGATATTTTTTGTGTTGATCTACCCTTAAACCTCTTTGCGACAAACCCTCTTCGCTAGATCTTTTCTTTGATACATTGATATATATGGTCTACACCAACCTTAGTCTAGGTCTATAACAACCTTTTGTTTTGATACCATGTGAAATTTCCACGAACTGCAACAACTAGAATTTATTCTCCTAACTTATGCATTTTATTTGTCTTCTATTAATTATTAATGAAAAATAATGAATAAATCACACTATAATTCTTCATAAATAAAAATACATTGTGGAAAATGAAAATAATAGAACTAAGAAATAATGTACACACACATTAAAGCTGACCACAATATTTTTGGAAAAATGTCCCTGGAAAAATATTGAAGGGAAAACCAGTGCAAAATATTAGTATTTTATTATTATTAAGAAAAATAGAGAATTACAACTACTTTCCTTTCTGATAAAGTTCTGGCAATTTTATCTCAACTAGAAAATATATAGGAAACCTATTTTCCCTTTAGAAAATTGATGTGGCCTCCTCCAAGCCACTCACACTCCTCTTTAGAAGTCACATTGTCTTCCTAGATTAATGCACACTTCCTTGGATTAATTCACATAGCCTCCAATACCCCTCCATACAAGTCACTCTACCTCTGTCTTCCTCATGAAGCTACTCACACCTCCTTATGGAAACTCTTCTAGCAACTAAAAGTGTAATACTACTTTTGCAACTCACACTAGGGAAACTAGATACTTGCACTATTTGTCTCAACCTTCTTTGTTGAAAAAAAAACTCCTTTCCTAACACGAGAATGTTGAAATCCCTTCTGAGAATTTCTCCAAAAATTCTCACTGTTGTTGTCTCCCTTACTTCAAATATGCCCTTGTTGAATCAATGCGACTAGGTAAGTAGAACTGCTTGAATTTTCCTTCTCTTTCTTCTCCAAACCCCATCAAATTGCTCTTATAATCTTCTTTTGGGAAACCAATGACAATGATCACATCTCAATCAATGGCTATGATAATCTTGACTCCATTAATTAACTTTTCCAGAAGTCTCTAGAGAAAATTCAATTTTCCTCAATTAATTTGATTGAATTAACCAATTTTCTTAAGTTAAACTTAGGAAATATTTAATTATTGGATAAATAATCTAATTACGAAACCTTTTATGGGTTTTGGAGATATTTTGTTCCTTATCCTCTTAGACACCATAGATACTAGAACACTTGCTAGCTAATACCAAAAACTAACAAGCTCATGCTTGGGTTTTCCCATATGCTAATGTGTATGTCCTAACCATATTTTGCATTTTTTTATTCCTCTCTTTTGCTATGTGTGTGGCCATTATATGCTATTTCTTGTTTTTTTAGCTACATTAACCTCACAGGGAAAAGTTTCGGGCCCTACCTCAGTATGAGGATGTATACGTGGTGAATCCCAGGGAACCAATGGCTAGTTGAACCTAAAGATGGGAGGTGGGGTACTGGGCATGTAATGTTATATGGAAAGTGATATGGCAAAGGGAGATATGGGACTACACTATTTTAATCATGGCTTCCCAAGTAGTGTCCCCACTATACCCATTGGGCCATTAGGGGAGATCCCACTGGACTAGGATTGAAATCTAAACCTGACCCCATTTAAGTCGAGGGAACAAGAATATGGTCAAAACCCTCTTTCTTCAAGGTTACTTCATAATCCATGCCAAATTCCCAAATAAAAAAAATCATACACACCTAATTACAAAATGAAAAAATAAATACCCTTTGGTCAAAATCCCACCTTCCAACATGCACTCTTAGGTGAGGATACATATGAAAGATGCAGATGACAAAGTTATGAATGGCATGTCATCATTGGCTAATGGTGGTCGTTAGGGGCTACTAGCTGGTTGGCTAGAAGAGATGATGGGAGAAATTTTATCCTAAGGGGACTACCCATTTTGGGTGGGTAACAAGACCTACATTTCATTTATATGAACTTAAATATAGTTTATATTTTCACTAGTAGTTGACTAGCATGAGTAAGTAGAGTTTTAAATATAATTGATGCAACAATATAATATAAATACTTGGGTTATTTCTCTGTGACTCAGATTTAGTTTTATCATATCAGTGTTAGGTGAAAAATAAGTGTAGAGAAGCAAGGATGTTAAGGAAGAAAGGAAAGTTTCTAAAGAATTTATTTTCAACCATTAATAGGTACATATAAATGATTATAGTAGATTCCCTAATGATGATAACTTTTTATATTCTTGAAAATCATGACCAAATTGGAAGGATGAGATGAATTGAATGAATACTAAGTAGATACTTAAAGTGAGTGAGTGAAAGTTTCATAAACTAAGTAAGAATTCGGTGACAATTAATAAAATATATTACAATATGATATAAGCTTTTTGATTGTCACAAGGAAGTAACTTAGCACTCTTGAGGTAATTCTAAACCAAATATAGTATCTAACAAGCCCAAAACTAAAGGGGATGAGTGCCCAGTCCAACTTGAAGTTGTATTAGGATGGAAATATGATAACATAAGGGATATCATTCTATGGGTGAACAATCATAATTAATAAGTGATGGATAAATCATTACGAATCAACAATCCCTTTGTGAAAGTGAATTAAACATGATATAAAACTTAAACCATGACTACCAAGTGTTTATATGCTATTGCATATAATGGTCTTGGAATGGATTAAAAAAACATGTAAATTAATGTGAAAAATAATTGAGCTAAGGAAATATGGAAAGGAAAATAATATCCAAATGATTAATTCACTAAATTTCCCTAGGCAAGAAAGAATACATTAAGGTCCAAAATAATGAGGGTTACTTGAAAGTTTAATACTGTATTTAATTGAGGAAAATATGTGAAAACTTGAGCATATTGATGAGGTGAGTATCCCTACCAAGTAAATATTTAAATTTCTTCTTGAAAGAATAAGAAGTGATTATTTATCCTTAACTATAAGTATAACCAAAATATATCTATTGTAGCCGCTACAACACCCTCCAAAATTTGGCACCAGTTTGAAATTTCAGAGCGCCTGCTATTTTGATAAGGGCAGGTCCGTTCCCAGCATTAGTGATGAACCTCACGAAAGTCTACTTCGATTAGGTAACACCAAACCTAGTGATGGCCCCAAGTTTTCTAATTAAATTCACAAATTCTCAAAGTCACCCTTCTTCCAAACTTCAGCAAGTTGTGACTTAGCGACCTTGCGACCCGACCGAGGTCACTAGGTCGCTAGGTTGCAAATTGTGTCAAAATCTAACTTTTGCAATTATGTGACCTTGCAACCCAATGACCTCCAGGTCGGGAGGTCACATACTTACCTGACTAGACCCGATTTGCAGCCTTGTGACCACCATTAATGACTGCACGTGTGACCCATTTATAAATAAAAGGATCGCGTAGGTCGCATTTGACCTACACGATGGAGCAAACAAGACATCTGACAAGCCAATCAGAGTGTGATTTTTTCCAGGTAAGTCGTCGAAACCTCTTGCAGTTCCTATTTTATTAGTTTTGGCCCTACCTACCTCAAACCTAGACTATTAATTACCTTAGATACCCCTCAATTGCAATCCTTAACCCTCACTATTACTTCAACTAGGGTTTCCATTCCCCTTTTTGATCCTATCATGCCTAAACCCAATTTAGCCCCTCCTTTCTCCTCCTGCCAGTCTGGGAAGCCCTCCCTGGCCTTCCTGTGAGATTTTCAACTTTGATTTATTTCATTCCCTTAGATTTTTCTCCCAATTTTCCCATTTTTACCCGCGGGTCGCGATGGTTTATTTTCCCTCACAAAATCTCTAATGCAACCTCACGACCTGGTTTCTGAGTCGCAAAGTCGCAGAGTCACAAAGTCCTGACTGTCCACACAATCATGACTTTGTGACCTTGCAACCATGTGACCTTGAAACCATGTGACTTGGTCACTGAGACCTCAAGTCACAGAGTCGCAAAGTTAGGATTGTTCATGCAGATGCAACTTTGCGACCTTGCGATCTCGTTACTAGGTCACCAAGTCGCAATCTTTCCATTTTAAATTTTTGCGAACACCACAGGTCATAGTGACCAAGCTTAAGCAGCCAAGACCCTCATTGGTACAGTCAGTTGCTCCTTTTGTTTTGATTTCATGTCGTCTGTCTTATCGTCGGACTATTTTTTGAATACGCGAGGGAATATCGAAGCCGATCTCGAGTGCGTTTCTATCTCTTCGGCCTCATGTGACATGGGGCCCCAACAATTAGAAGGAAATACAAAAGCCTGGAGATAGAGCTATCAGAAGGATACATGGCCCCTCCACCACCTCTCATCTATGGAGATACCGCTTGTGCCTTCGAGAAAGGTGACAAGACGTCGTGGTATGAAGTCTACCAAGAATTCACTAAACAAGAATTCCCAGAAGACCTCGTAGACTAACAAGTAGACATTTAGGTCAAGAGGTCCAAGCTACATTATGTGGGCACCCTCCCACTAATATTCCCATGCATAGAAATGATTGAGTGGATCCTCCAAAAGGTGGACTGAAGGCTCAAGGTTATTTGCGATCACACCGAAAAAAGTTTTCCCAATCTGATTGGGAAGGACGCAGAAATGTACTACTCACTCTCGGCTAGGGAAGAATATTTCAACACCTAGTGGATCACCACACATGACGTGCCCGTACAAGATACCTTGAAGGGTTGGTGTGAGGACCTTGAGAAGTTCAGAGGAAAGAAGGACTAGGAGAGCAAGACAAAAGGCCTAAGAAAAGTATCAGAGGAGCAAAAGAGGGCCCTAGAAATCGAAAATCAAAGGCTCCAACTTGCACTCACTCAGGCCAGCGGACTACAAGCCTCCATTCAAGGGGACTTGGAAATATTAGGAAGCACCATGATGTAGGTATATGAGGAGATGATAAATATAAAATAAAAAGTCGCTCTTTTGGTTGGGGTCCAAGTAGAAATGAGGAAAAAGGCTACGCAACAGAAGGGATCCTACAAAGCACTAGACATCATACTTGAATGGTCTGAGAGGTACCCACATGCCCTTGCCACCTTGCAAAATAAGGAATGGATCCACACTAAAAATGATATGGTACAAATATGGATGAAGGTGAAATCTAGAGACAAACTCACAAAAGATGTAGAGAAGGTAATGCCCGCCTATGAGCATCTCATCAGTGGCATAGATTCGATGGCGGAAGTGCACCACATACCTTAATTAGGTAATTTTTCCAAGAAAAGGATGAGAGAAGAGGTAATGCAGGATATCCAATCATTTTTATAACCCATCAAACAGGAAGCCATCTCACAGGATCTCCCATCCTCCAAGGAAAACATCACCCAGTACATTGTTGCACCTGTCTGTATCTACACCAAGATGGCCTCTCTGTCCAGCCAGATCAATAAAAAGAGGCATACATTAGTTCCAAATGCTCCTGAATGTTTTCGTAGACTAGGAGAGGACATGCCCTAAATCACTCTAGTGGCCACCAACTACCTAGCCTGACAGACCTATCTTAAAGAACAACAACAGGTAGAAACCCCAGTCCTCTCCATCACAAAATTGCTTCCTTGAACAGACTAGGTTAACAGGTCATAGAAACAGGAAGGTCACAGGTCGCAAATGTTTCCTAGTCACAGGTCGCAACCTCACTTAGGACGCAAGTTGTAAATTTCCCCAGGTCGTAGACCATACCAATAGTCAGGAAGATGAAAGGGTAGGGTAGCCCAAAAGTCATTTTTGATTCTATATGTACTCCCTCAGGAGATAATGTAAGGACCTTTTTACAGACTTCAAAAGGAGATAGAGATATAACTGCACATCATTGAATGTATGATTCTAGGAATGAATACAAATGAATGTTTTGGACTCCACTATTGGATCTAACGGAAACTTTTGTGTGTTGACATTACGAAGATTATGCTCTCATGTGCTTGGTATCATTGGTAACTAATTAGTCTGTGTTTTTGTTCGTACATTATTTATATTTTTAATCTATTTGGATATATGAATGATGTGTGGATGTTTAGCATATGGATATGTTAATGACTTAGTTATTGATATTTCCTTAATCTTTTAGAAACATGATTAAGAATTTGAAGGGTGTTTTGATCATAGTGAATTGTTTCTCTTATGTTCAAACGAGCCTCTGTATGAGCATGGACCTAATGATGTTTTGCTAAAAATAATTATTTTGGCTACATGCTTTAAATCTCACTTTTCTATTCATAATGTTTTATTTTCAGGAGAACCTATCAACCATTCGTCCATTTTCGTTCGAGTAGCTGTACATTCTCATGATCTCGAAATACACCTCTATTTGAGAAAGGGCGTACATCTCACCATTTTAACGATAGCTAGGCCTACACACCAGATGGGATCCCTATCACAAATAATGTAGAGTCTAGCTATGATTTTATATTGGGGAGATCCCCTTACTGTTCTCTAGGAATTTTCCCCGTCAACAAATTTGGCGTTATAAGGAGGGTTTGATGGTAGGCTCCCACCACAAAAATAACATCCCTGTGCAAACTCTGCAGAACCCCTTCCTCGACTTAGAATGAGGAGATATCAGGTTTGAAAACACTGGTACTCCACTCCCTAAGAATACCCCTCCTAAGGAGGACCCACATTTCTATGAGGTCACATTAGACCAACTAAGGGATTTACACCCGCTCGCTCGTGATGTCGTTATAGGTGTCCAAAAACTCCCCGTCACTAGTTCCCTAGCCAATCCGTGAACCCCTAAAACCCATCACATTCGCTAGGGTGTCCTAGTCAAATTTGTGCCTCAAATAATTAGCTTAATGCTCGAAGACTGCGCAAATGCGATCGAATGAATCTCATATGAACCTATGGATAGCCCCCAAGGGGTCGATGGAGGAGGCCTTGAAATTACTGGACCCCAACCAAACTTTGGTCCTCGGGTCAATCATCCTTTAAACGACAACACCCAAGCCAAAAACCCACCCTTGGGAGGGGCTGGAAGAGGTCAGGGAGATAGAGGTCGGGGGCACGGTCAGAACACAGACCATACTCATCACCACCACTAGAACCAGAATCAACAACCTTTCCTTTTCAATGGAAACTTCGGTGGTTTTAGAAGCTTGAGGAATTATAGAAATATCAAAGATATCATAGTTAACCGAAACCAATACATGCATTCTAAACATGAGGGAGACGCTTCCAGGTCCGACACCGGAAGCGAGTCCGAAAATGAAACTGAGCATGTTTTCATCCCACCCTATTGTAGGGAAAGACGAGTGCAGCCCCTAGCCTGGATGGGCAAGTCCCCTATGGGCGTCCGTGGTCCTCTTCAGGACATGAATTTCTTTAGGAAGAAAAATATTGTGCCCAATCGCCCTCCGCCCAATCCCAATGTGAACTTCAACATAGAAGAGGCTAGAAAAGATAACTTATGCTCATTTCATCAAGCTTCCTGCTCTGAGAGAACCTATCCCTGATAGATTAATAGTATGAACTTAATGGTGAATCAACTCCTAGAAGACTAGACGATAGGGGAGTTTGAAGAGGAAGTGGACTCAAGGTGACGTAGAAGTTTCTCCCTCACATGAAAATTTAGGATCGACAGTCCTCAAGTTCGAAGTAATCCACTTGGAGGGGCCTCAATCTGTGTCAGAGATAAATATGGATGATGACCCCCAATATAGCCCCCTCAAAACTATAGCCTAAGGAGAAAAGGCCTGGTTTCCGATCACTCGTTTGAGGAAAAGAGGAAAGATTTCTTGAGAAACATCCTGCCTCCAAACATATAAAATAAGACCGCAACCCCTACCACCGAGAAGTCTAGCTCCACCACTACCCAAGGAACCCCCAAGGCCAAACCATCATCAAATTCACCAAGCACACCTATGGAGACACCTTTGCACCCAGAGTCTGGGTACAATATCATCGAAGACATGAAAAAAACGCGAGCCAATATATCACTTCATGAACTTTCCTAAATATCCAACTAACATGATATGATTCTCAAGGCATTTTTCAACCCATCTTCGATAAGAGGGCTTACCTCAACGGCGAGAACTATAAGCTCCACACCCTCCCAAGCCTCGATGAACCTCTCATCCATTATTAATGCCGTCAATGCCAAGTCGCGAGGGTCCACACCCTCGTTTCTCTTGTATTTTGAGATTTTCAATTTCAACGTGACAACTGCCTCATTGATTCCTACGCGTCTACCAACGTCATTCCCCTGTCTGTATGTAAAAAAATTGAATATCTTCCTCGAGAAAACTGATGCTAGGATCATTCAGTTTGATAGGTCCTAGGTTCCCTCCATAGGTGAATTGAATAATGTCCTAATACATCTCTCCTCAGACTCCCGAGTCCATCAATGCATTGAAAAATTTGTCTTGGATATTCTGGAAGCCTACGGTCTGCTACTAAGTTGAGATTGGTCAAGCAAGCTACAAGGATACTTCGCCACTGACTGGTCCCATTTGTGGCTCCCATACAAAGGTAGGAATAATCAGATCCGAGTTGAAAGAGAACCTTATATGAAACATACGGTAACCGACCTTGAAGCAACCAATGAACCCATTAGCTTTGCACAAGAAGATCTAGGCATGTGTTTCTTGGAGGCTACTTTCGGGTGCTACTAAGCCACTCAGTCCCTAGTCTCCCCGAACACCCAGTTAGAATTACTCCCTTGCACTGTGTCCCATCCTGCTATATTAGGAGGTCCACTTGATGACTCTGTCTCGAGTATATTGTCTATGAACACATGCAATTTAGAAGCACCTGAGAACAAAATCCTGACCCTATACTACGACGGTTCCAAGACCCATGTCGGGGCCAGTGCTAGCTGTATCTTGATAGATCCCCAAAAAAAAAGTTCTTGATCTCATGCAGGTTGGAATTCCAATGTACCAAAAATATAGCCAAATACAGAGCACTAATCCTGGGCCTCAAGAAAGGAATCAACCTCAAAGTCGACTGCTTAAATTTAATCGACGACTCTGAAATCATCTTCTGGTAGGTACGCAACACTATTCATTGCCTGTCCCCCCATTTGAAAGGATATCAGCAGGAGGTATGGCGTTTGATTTCTACTGTTGATGATTTTGATATTAAGTTAGTACTTAAAATGCATAATGTAGCAACCAATAGGTTAGAAAACACTACCGCTAGGTTTACCCCATTAAGGGATGGTTTTTCTATTGAAATTTTATATAAACTTGTAGTGTCGGATAATATGACTAATTTATGCGTTTTTAATGATGATGAGCAGGTGTTAGATTTCATGTTGGACATAGATTTATTCAAGGATGCAGTGATTGAGGAAGAGGAGCATGATTGGGCTTTAAAAAAGGAAAGGGAAGAACAGAAGGGGAACCCAATACCCAAAGGGGTCATCTCCCTCAAGAAGTTATTCGATCTGCAGAATCGATTTCGGGGGGACTCCAATACAAAGGAGAAAAGTTCCACCTTATTTCACTAAAAAGTGAATCTTGGGATGGAAGAAAAACCAAATTTCAATAACATCGGTACCATGTGTACCCCCTAAGAGTGTTAGTCCTTTATTGAGTTATTGAAGAAGTACTGAGATGTTTTCGCCTAGAGATACCAAGAACTACGAACTTATGACACGTGAATTATCCAGCATGTGATACCGATGAAGGAAGGTGTCAAACCTTTTAAACAGAAGCTAAGACAAGTGCATATAACTTTGGAACCAATGATTCTGAAATAAATTAAGAAAATCCTGGATGCTCGCATCATTTTAAAAGTATGATATTCAACGTGGGTGTCGAATTTGGTCTCAGTCCGCAAGAAGTCCAGCGAAATCTACTTATGTGTGGACTTCCAAAATTTAAAACGATCTTCTGATCAGGATAAATACCCAATGCCCCCCATGGAGAAGATTCTTCAAACGTATCAGGATCAGAAATGTTCTCTTTTCTGGATGGTTTCTCGAGATACAACCAGGTACTAGTAGCAGAGCTAGGCCATTTGAAGACAACGCTTAGGACTAAGTGGGGAAGATTTGCATTCAAGTGCATGCCCTTTGGCCTAGTTAATGCTAGGGAAACCTTCCAAAGGGCCATGGACATCACTTTCTGGGGGCTAATGGGAAAAAGTGTGGTGGTCTACCTTGATGACGTCACTGTGTTCTCTAAACGTAGACATGACCATCTGCACCACCTCAAACAGATCTTTGAGAGGTGTCGAAAATACGAAATCTCGTTGAACCCCAAGAAGAGTATTTTTGCAGTCTCAGAAAGAAATTTGTTGGGCCACATCATAACCCGAGATGACATAGTGGTAGACCCAGACCGTGCAAAAGCCATCGCCCAAATCTCTCCCTCGAGAAGCAAGAAAGCCATGTAGTCGTTTCTCGGGAAAATCAACTTCCTCCGAAAATTCATATCAGACTTCGCTCAAATCGTGAAACCGATGCAAAATATGATTAAGAAGAACACAAGTTTTAAATGGAATCTTCCCGAGAAAGAAGAATTTAACAAGATTAAGAAATTTATCATGGAAGCACCTGCCCTACCAACCCAAATTTCAGCAAAGGCTTTATCCTCTATACTTTTGCCTCAGATTTGTCCCTCGCAACCATCCTGACCCAGAAAGATGGTAGCAATGATGAATGACTGATATATTTCATGAGTGAAGGTTTGCAAGGTGCCGAGTTGAACTATCCAGACATAGATAAAAAAGCATATGCAGTATATAAGGAAGTTAAGCACTTTAGGCCATACATTCTGAAGAACCATGTCATAGTGTTTGTACCACACCTAGATGTCCACTTGATGTTTGTGCAGCAGGAGCTGGGTGAGAGACAAGGGAACTGGATGGCATGCCTTCAGGACTATGACCTAGAATTCAAACCTACACACACGGTCAAAGGGCATGGGTTATGTCGAATGGCTATTGAAGTCGCCGACCCGCGCGACAATGATGAGGAGTATTGGGAAGATGAGATAGAGATGTACTGGGCCGATGGAACTCTCCAACAAAATTCTCCGTCATGGTACACGGACCTCATACATCATGTTGGTCGCGGTATCATGGAGCCTAATTTGACAGCCAAGTAGAAACGAGCAATAAGGCTGAAAGTTTCATCTTATCAGATGGTGCAAGGCAAGCTGTTTTGTAAACATCATAACAGTGTCCTACTACAATGTCTAGAACCCAGCGAGGCCCAAAAAGTCTTAAAGGAACTTGATGATGGCTTGGTTGGGGGACACTACAAAGGGGATGCTACAATCCACAAGATCATGCACGCCAGGTTTTTTTGGCCCACTTTGTTTAAGGATGCTCATGCCCATGTTCGAAAGTGCCCCGCATGCCAACAGTTTTCCAGTAGAGAATCCATGCCATTTGCTCCAATACAGTTTGTCACAATGGAAGGATCATTCCAACAATGGGGTCTGGACATGATCGGAGAAATATTTTCACACTCCTCCAAGAAATACTGATATATCCTCATGGCCATGAATTATTTCACAAGGTGGGTTGAGGAAATACCGTTATGCCAAATAAATGACCAACAGGTAATAGCTTTCATTACTCAGTACATCATGACCAGGTTCGACATCCCAACCTCTCTCATTTTTATAATGCTACATATTTTTCATCATTGAAGTTATATGAATTTTCTTTTGAAAATGGTATTGCCTTGAAACATTTCGCCAAATATTACCCCCAAGGGAATGGGTTAGCTGAGTCAGCCAATAAGAATTTAATATGAATCATCAAGAAAATCGTTCTATCCCAAAATCATAACTGGCACAACCCTTTTTAAAATGCCCTCTAGGCTGATTGGGTCACACCTAACCCCTCCCTAGGAACCTCCCCATTCTTCCTAGTCTATGGTAAAGAAGCCATCCTTCCCCCTAAACTCTCCCTTCCTACCCTTCAGTTGTCCCAAGAAACACATGGCACCCCATGCCCTACTCTACAGACTTGCATAGACAACTTACTAAAACTATAGGAGGAAAGACTAAAGGTAAGGGAAAAATTTGCCATCCACTAAGGCCGAATAAAATTATGGTTTGACAAAAAATCCGTCGGGAACAAGGTCTTTGAAATTGGTGATCTCATCCTCATGTGGGACAAGGCTCACAAAGACAAAGGGAAACACACCAAATTCCAAGCCCTGTGGACAAGCCCATTCCAGATCAGGGAAAAGGTCGGCCCATACACATATAGACTCCAAACCCTGGAAGGGAGGACTAAGATCCTCTCGATAAATGGTCATGACCTCAAACATTACTTCCCCTGATGGCCTCTCGGTTGTCCCCACACTTTGTACCATAGTTTTGTTTTCTGTCTTTATCACATTCACCATTTTTTATTTTTTTTCTTTAGTTGTTTCAAATAAATGGATTTCCCGATCAGAGCCCCAAATTTTCATACTCAATGCCTTAATTCTAAGGATCGATGCATCAGTTACTCCATAGGAAAATATGTCCCTGAATCTCTGCCTGTGAGGAATCAGCCCCGAAATATAAGTGGCCTAGGTATGTCTGAGATAACCACTTCATGGGGAACCTGATTGAGTCATAGGACCCAAGTGCGAATAATCGATCCAGTGCATCAGCTCAAAAATCACTGTTGGAAAATTATTGGTGAAATGAGGTCACTAGACAAAAGGGGAAAAGAAATAACTTCTAACGACAAAAGGGTGTTCAAGAAAACTCAAAAGGTATCCAAATAAAAGACCAGGAGAAACCTCTCTTGCAAGTAACATAAGTCGGGATCCCTTATCCACCCAGGCAATGTCACCACATACAAATAAGTGCCTTGAGAACATATAAATAAGTGCCCTGAGCACATTCCAATAAGTGTTATTAGCACACAAAAAAGAGGGTAAAGGATTTAGAAAGGCTTCTTGTGAAAAGAGGTTATGCAATGACTCCGCCAGGGTACTTACCAGGCTCGCTGGAAGCGGAGCAATGTTTGTGACTCCTAGGCAGTGACTCTGCTGGGGCCCATCAATCTCGCTGGAAAAGGAGCAACACATGAGACCAAATAACTATACTAGATCCCTTGAAATCGTGAGGTTATTTTGACCCCCTTCGTCTGGTCTCTAGAAAGGGAAGGCATGGTGAGAAAAATTAATTGTAGTGCAATCGGACAAGGTAAATGCATGAAGGTCATAAAAAAGGCCAATGGGAACCATGAAAGTGAGAGGAAGGGCCTACTGAGCATCCCCCCCCCTCCCCAACTTTGCAAGATTAAGCGCGGACAGAGATTCTAGGTTCTACCAGTGAATTGCCAATTATTGTATCTGCTAAAACACCCTACAAAATTTGGAACCATTTTGAAATTTCAGAGCCCCTTCTCTTTTGATAAGGGAAGGCCCATTCCTAGCATTAGCCATGAACCTCATGAAAGTCTACTTCGAGTAGGTAACACAAAACCTAGTTATGGCCCCAATTTTTCTAAGTAAAGTTGCAAAGTCACAAAGTATCCCTTCTTCCAAACTTCAACAAGTTGCGACTTAGTGACCTTGCGACCCGACCAAGGTCGCCAGGTCGCTAAGTCACAAATTGTGTTAAAATATAACTTTTGTGACTATGCGACCTTGCGACCCAGTGACCTCCAAGTTGCGAGCTCGCATAATTACCCGACTGGACCCGATTTGTGACCTTGTGCCCTCCATTAATAAATAAAAGGGTAGCGTAGGTTGCATTCGACCTGCGATGGAGCAAAAAAGATGTTTGACAAGCCAATCAAAGTGCAAATTTTCCTAGGTAAGTCGCCAAAACCTCCTGCAGTTCCTATTTTATTGTTTGTGGCCCTACCTAACCCAAACCTAGTTTATTAATTGCCTTAGATACCCCTCAATAGCAATCCTTAGCCCTCAATGTTACTTCAACTAGGGTTTGCCTTCCCCTTTTTGATCCTATCATGCCTAAACCCATTTTAACCCCTCCTTTCTCCTCTTACCACTGTGGGCACCCCTCCCTGGCCTTCTTGTGAGCCTTTCAACTTTGATTTATTTCATTCCCTTGGATTTTTCTCCCATTTTTCACATTTTTCCCCGCGGGTCGCGACGAATTATTTTCCCTCAAGAAATCTCTAATGGGACCTCATGACCTTGCGACCTCGAGACGTGGTCGCTGAGTCACAAAGTCGTAAATTCCTGATTTTCCATGCAATTGTGAGTTTGCGACCTTGCAACCTTGTGACATGGGCGCTAAGTTTCCAAGTCACAAAGTTGCAAAGTCAGGATTGTTTATGAAGATGTGACTTTGTGACCTTGCGACCTCGTTACTTAATCGCCAAGTAGAAATCCTTCTGATTTAAATTTTTGTGACTAGCACAAGTCGCAGTGACCCAGCTTGAGCAGCCAAGGCCCTAATTGGTATAGTCAAATGTTCCTTTTGTTTTTCTTTCATGCCACCCATCTTATCGTGGGATTGTTTTTTGAATATGCCAGGGAATATCGAAGCCGATCTCGAGTGTGTTTCTATCTCTCTGGCCTCAAGAAACATGGCATCACCAAAATTTCAAAGGAGACACACAAGCCTGGAGATAGAGCTATCAAAAGGAGACATGCCCCCTCCAACACCTCCAATTTATGGAGATACTGCCTTTGTCTTCGAGAAATGTGACAAGGTGTCGTGGTATGAATTCTACCAAGAATTCACAAAACAAGAATTCCCGGAAGGCCTCATAGACCGACAAGTATACATTAAGGTCAAGAGGTCCAAGCTACATTATGTGGGCGCCCACCCACCAATCTTCCCATCCGCAGAGGTGATCCAGTGGATCCTCCAAAAGGTGAAATCAAAGCACTGGGTTATCCGTGATCACGCCGGAAAACCTTTTGCCAATCTGACTGGGAAGGACGCAGAAGTGTACTACTCACTCCCGGCTAGGGAAGAATATTTCAATGCCCAATGGATGGTCACACATGACATGCTAGTACAAGATACCTTTAAGGGTTGGTGGGAGAACCCTGAGAAGTTCCGAGGAACGAAGGATTAGGAGTACAAGACTAAAGGCATAATAAAAGTATCAGAGGAGGAAAAGAAGGTCCTAGAAACCGAAAATCAAAGGCTCCAGCTTGCACTCACTCAGGCCAGAAGACTACAAACTGCCATTAAATGGGAGTTGGACATCTTAGGAAGCACCATGATGTAGGTATACGAGGAGATGATAGTTCTAAAACAAACGGTCTCTCCTTTGGTAGGGGCCCAAGCAGAAACACAAAAAAAGGCTGCGCAACTAAAGGAAGCCTCCACAAAACTAGAAAACATACTTGAATAGTATGAAAGGTACCCACAGGCCCCTGCCACCTTTCCAAATAAGGACTGAATCCAGGCTCATAATTTTAAGGTACAAATACAGATGAAGCTATAATCTAGAGACAAGCTCACAAAATATGTAGAGAAGGTAATGTCTGCCTATGAGCATCTCATCAGTGGCATAGATTCGATGGACGAAGTGCACAACATACCTTCCATAGGTACGATGGCCAAGAAAAGGATGAGAGAAGAGGTAATGCAGGATATCCAATCATTTTTATAACCCATCAAACAGGCAACCATCTCGTAGGATCTCCCAGCCTCCAAGGAAAACATCACCCAGTACATTCTTGCACTAGTCTGGATCTACACAAAGCTGACCTCTCTGTCCAACCAGATCAAAACAAAGAGGTGTACATTAGTTCCGGATGCTCTTGAATGTTTTCATAGACTGGGAGAGGACATGCCCCAAATCACTCCAGTGGCCGCCGACCACCTTGCTTGGCAGGCCTATCTTAAATAACAACAACAAGTAGAAACCCCAGTCCTCTCCATCACAAAGTTGCTTCCTTGAAAAGACTAGGTTAACAGGTCACAGAAACAAGCAGGTCACAGGTCGCAAATGTTTCCCAGTCACAGTTCGCAACCTCACTCAGGTCACAAGTCGCAAATTCTCCCAGGTCATAGTCCATACCAACACTCAGGAAGATGAAAGGGCAGGGTAGCCCAAAAGTCATTTTTTATTATATATGTACTCCCTCGGGAGATATTGTAAGGACCTTTTTTCAGATTCCAAAATGAGAGAGAGATATAACAGTACACCATTGATTGTATGATTCTGGGAATGAATAAAAATGAATGTTTTGGACTCCACTATTGGATTTGATGGAAACTTCTATGTGTTGACATTACAAACATTATGCTCTCATGTGCTTGGTATCATTGGTAACTGATTAGACCGTTTTTATGTTCATGCATTATTTATATGTTTAAGCTCTTTGGATATATGAATTATGTGTGGATGTTTAGCATATGGATATGTTAATGACTTAGTTATTGATATTTCCTTAATCTTTCGGAAACATGCTTAATAAATTGAAGGGCGTTTTGATCATAGTGAATTGTTTTTATTATGTTCAAATGAGCCTTTGTATGAGGATGGCCCTAATGATGGTTTTCTAACAATACTTAATTTGGTTGCATGCCTTAAATCTTGCTTTTCTATTCATAATGTTTCATTTTCAGGAGAACACGTCAACCATTCATCTAGTTTCGTTCGAGTAGCTGTACATTCTCATGATATCGAAGTAAACCTCTATCTGAAAAAGGGCATACATCTCATCAGTTTAATGACAGCCGAGCCTACACACTAGATGGGATCCCTATCGCAAATTGTGTAGAGCCTAGTTGGGATTTTATACTAGGGAGATCCCCTTACTATTGGCTAGGGATTTTTCCCCATCAACAAGATCCTAAATAGATATTTAAAGATATTGTTGCATTAAATGACATAGATGTATTAATTGTTTATGCATCTTAATGAATTGGTTGATGAATCATGATAAGCATTCTTATGGTTTTGTTTACATCCATTGGATATGTGTTGGTATGATTATCATATTTATGATTCTAAGCTATGTTGTTATATTAGACACAATAAAAATACAACATAAGTTTCTGATCTTGTATTATGTAGATTGTGTGATATTACACATGCTTGATACTATTAGTGTCTACCAGTTCTTCCAGTCACCACTAATAAAATGTGCTCTTATAAGGGTTTTGATAGGGTCCTACTGCAAATTTTTATGGTTTCAATAGGGTTTCAAATAACAATTTGGTCACTAGTTAGTGTATCTAGGTGTGTTACTACTCCTTTCAAGTCCATGTTTTGGTCATTTCCATCCCTCATTATGATGAGTCATCATTGAAATTTCTTCATCACTATCTCAGTCACATCACATTCATCTCTTTTCATGTAGTGTTATTAATAGGTCTGAGGGTCAAAATCATAAAATCAGGTCATTTAACCATTAAATTCAACATTAAAGGAGTAGTAATAGTGAAAAATATTCAATAAAGGTTTAAAAAGTGTAATTTCATTTCTATCATGATGTAATATGTTTCAAAAGGTTATAAAAGTTGCATTTCCAAATCAAAATGTAAAAGGACATGGTGGGGACACTACACCACTAAATAGAAAATCGATTTCCAAGCTATAAAAGACCATAAGAGCATCTCATTTTCTCATTCCATCTTCAAGAAACATCTATAAACCTTGAAAGACCATTTTCACCCTTAGAGAAGCCATTCCTTGCCATCAAAGTGCCCATTTACCTTCTGTGCTATGATTTTCACTATTAGCGCTGCGCTTTTTCCAGAAGGTGTCGCGCTTTCTTCAAGGAGGAAAAAAACTTCATTCCAGTGGTTTATAAATCAACAAGAAGGTTCCATTGTATCATATAAAGTAAGTGGGTCCCCAAATTACCTCTTTTAACTTTATTTCATGCTGGTAAATATCAATTACCCCTTCTAGGGTTTTGGTTGCATTTTCTTGGTTTCATAATCTCATTGAAAAATTACTAAGAAAAGCCCTAAGTTTAAAGATCTAATCCCTTCACCCACCTTCCATATACTACCCTTAACAGTCCCCTCACCCCTATCCCTCATTTTCACTATTTTCCCACAAACCCTAGCCTAGACTACACTTTCCTAGGCTAGGACTATTTTTTCCCCTTTTAACACACTTCCCTTCACTGCTTCCATAAAATTTCACTTCTCCCTAATCCTTAACATCTATCCCTACCCCCCTAAGTTTTCCTAAGAATTTAGGAGATACCTAACCCATTCATCTCCCTTCATTCCTAAAAACTACCCAAATCCCCTGTTTTTTCCTACACTAAACCCTAATTCCCCTTCCCATTGAGGTAGGGCTTACTATGGAATCTGAAACCACTAAGCAGAAGAGGTACAAGGGAGGTTAGATCAACAGGTATGAGCCCACTACATCACATGATATTATGTCTTCACCCTTCCTTAAGAAATCATTTCAGGATGCTGGTTGCCTTGCCTTTTGCCAAAAGGTTAAGGAACTAGGTTCTCATGACAAACTTACCAACACTTTTGCCACCAATTTGAGGAGAGATAAGGTGAATATTGCAGGGGTCATGTTCAATCTTTCAGTAGAGGCCATTCCCATAGCTACAGGGATTACAAAAAATAGAGAAACTTTTTTCAAGAGTAGATACCTTTACATTGAAAACTACAAAATGTATTTGAAACCTACATACAAAGCAGCTCCTACACACATCTTTCCATTTGGGCAGTTTTTGGACAAGTATACCCCTCTCATGAAATTGATCATGAAATATTTCACATGTGAGGGCAGGTACTCAAGGTCATATTAGTATCATATGAGACTGTTGACGCATTTCGCCGGTGTAAAAGCCCTCAACTTGCCTCATTACCTTTACAGAAGCATGGTAAAAATGGTAGAGAAGGTGCATAGATTGGGAGAAGATCATCATGCTAGTTTTTTTCACCATGGATTGATGAAAATAATCATTGTCCATCAGCTCACATAGATAAATTTTCCTTCGGATGGTTTTATATATTCATCAAATATTTTTTCTTCTCAAGCTCAGTCTAGGAGTCACTCTACACCTTTGACTTCACCAGCACATCAAGAGGTAGCTTCCAGAAGAAAAACTATAACCATAACTCCTAGGGTAGAGGTGAATCAAACATATGCTAGAGGAAAGAGGTTTTTTTTTTCTCCAGACATTGTTGAAAGGACCAAGCCTACATCAAGTGAGCAAGAAACATCATCACATCATTTGGCACCATTGCAGGATGAGGAACAAGTTCATCTTGACACTAATATGGTAGATTTGGAAATCCATTAGGAGAGAAAAAAACTGAGCATATTATCATGGAGAAGGAGGTTGAGTTTAGAGAGCTCAAAGAAATTTTGTCAAAGGAAAATTTCTTGGTCTCATTCTTGCAGTAGGATAACATGCAACTAAAGGTAAATCAACTACTCTTAAACAAGCCCAAAGTATATTTCAGCAAGGATGATGACAAAGGTAAGTAAATTGTTGAGGTTTATGATTCAAAGGATCAATAAGATTAGGTGAAAACAAGGATACCACAAACAAGAGGTCTCTAGTGGGTACTTGAGCAACAAAATAAATCATCTCCACCAAAAGGTCAAATGACTGTTGATGAACTCATTTTGGAAGAAATTGAGAAAGACAAGGTAGGTTGGTTGGATAGGGTGAATTTACACTTGGAAAAGAATTTTAAAATGGAAAATAGGAATAAAAACCTACAAAGACACATGCCCATGCATTATTATACAAGGAACAAGGTCTCCCAAATCACAATCAAGCAAGTGAAAAAGAAGTTGTAGCAAACCCTAATGAGGAAAAAAGAGAAGGATAAGCTTGATTTTATGGTTGAAGCATCCATCATAGCTTGACACATCATTACTTGGCTTCATCGAGAAATTTTGGGCAATTTTTGAAGAAATTTTGTGAAATTTTGCATTTTTGTGACTTTTGGCTTAAACATGGATATTAGTTTAGCCAAAAGTGCGACGCCTTGGCACTATGCATTTTCCTCAGACCTCCAAATGCCAAAAAAATTGCATTGATGGATATATAATCACTTATACATGTCATATATGTACTTTTTGTGCCTTATTAGCAAACTGGTCAGGAGAAAATGCACAAATACATGCAAAAAAGTCACTTTTTTCCACTGTTTTGGACTAGGCATTGCACCTTTGGGATTATTTTTGGGAGAATTAATTGTTCTATCTCTTGGAGTATCCATTTTGCTTGCTTGAGGTGTATAATGACAACTAGACATCCTAATATTTCCATTGGATCCTTCATAGTTGGATTTGGAGCAATGGAAGGCCATCAAAAGTCCTCTCAGAGGTTGGTGTTGCGCTTTTTCCTGTTAGTGCAAGTTTTGAGGTTTTCTTCTATCAATATTAGTTTTTATGATGTAATATATCTATTTTCATGTTGAATTGACGTAATAGAAGGTGAATGGATTTTTTAGATTCATTTTGATGTAATTTTGGACCTCATTTATGAGGACCATATCAGTAAAAGTCTATAAGGAGGATTTGTTTTAACCTCCCTAGTCATTAGGGTTTTGTTGAGAAATTAATGTGTGTTGTTCCTACACTGAGGGATTCAAACCCTGAGAGAGGGGAAGTTTTTTTGGTATATATTTATGTGGTTTTCAGTCAATCAAAAGGTTGGACATTAAAGGGTGAAAGTCTTGTATCTTGTACTTCATCATTTTTACAGGAAATCAAAGGACAGTTGCAACTATTATACATGAATTCTTCTGTTGTGAGTTTGTGTTATTGTTCTCTCTCTATTATGTATTTATATGAACGATAAAATAGTATCCTTACCATATCCTTGTTCTTCATTTATTTTCCTAAGAGGTTTTAAACATAATTCTTTTGATTAAGCTTTGTTTTACTAGGAATCTCATGTTTGTGTGTTTTATATTCATGATTAATGAATTCATGATATACATGTTAATTATGATCTCCTTTCTCATTCAACCCTAAAATGCATCAACCAAATTCTAATCTATCACAAAATCATGCTTACCCTGCTCCTCTATATCTCTTGTAACTAAAACCTTCGATGTTTTGACTTAGTTCCCTGATTTTCACTCCTCATCCAACAAAAGACCCTAAAATATTCAAGCCCACCATGAGCTGAACTATCTAGCCTAATATCCATTCTTGTACTAGTCAAATCCTTGTCTGTGAGTTTCATAGAGAGAGCCCTATTTGGTTTGTTAGGGCTAGCTACCAAACTAAAAGCTTGTTTTTAGGTTACCTCCGTCGATATCCTTTCAGCCTTGGGACATTGTGGAGGCTAACATTTTTGTCACTTTTTTTGGGGACCGAAGTGAGAGATCTTCCGTGGGTGTATTATTACATTTTCATTGGATTCTATTCCTATGGGTTACAGGACCTAGTTTTCAAGAAGGCTGATTCAAGTTGCAGAGAGCCAAAGTGCATAAAATGAGAAAACATTGGCTCCTAAAAGGTATACATGATCAAATCTAGATCCAAATCCACCATCTCTTGATGAAGATCCAGAAAGACTCATAAGAAAGAAGAGACTTCAACATTCTGAGTTTCATTCAAGTTCATCTACCTTGGTAAGGTCTACATCTCCGCCTTCATAATTGGTTTCACTTGAAGATATTCCATTTGATCTTAAGTTTGATTTTTCTTTGTTTAAATCCAAATCTGAAACTTCTCTATCTGAAATTATATCTGATCCTTAAAAGTTTGAAACAAGTTTCTCATCCATGTAATCCAATTTAGAAGTATATTTTTATAGAAAGGTTTGGTGTAAATTTGACAAACTTCAAAAACTAGCAAAAAATCTTTAATATACCTCTAAGAAGGCTTATATACAATATCAACAGGAGCTCTTGTCTGCTAATATTTTTTCAGCTTCATCTATTCACACTACTGCTACATCCCCTCATACTATTTTTTCTTCATCATCCACACTTCCTCTTACAAAACCACCACTCATACCAGCACTTCCTGTTGTAACTACAAGATTGCCTCCTAGAACAACTATGGTTAGATTTTCTCCATTAGCTTTGTTGGGACAACTCATTGATTTACCTCAGAACTATGGATAAAGGCTACCTTTTTTTGATGGAACCACTGAGATTACAGCTAGGAAACATACTAAAAAAATAACAAATTTCATAGATTTAGAAGAGGTAGATAATGATGATGCGAAAATGAGAATAATTGCTCAGAGTTTCTCAGGATGAGTGAAAAATGGTTCTAAGCTTTGGGACCTCATTCAGTACCATATTCACAACAGTTAACTGATATTTTCTTTTCTTAGTGGGAGAAAAAAAAAATCCTCTTCAGATATTGGCTGGATACAACTCATTGAAAAGGTAGCCTAATGAATCAGTTTGAGACTATACTAATTTAAATAAGGTGTACAATTCCATTCCTTCCAATATCAAACCTCTACCTCACTTGGCCTTCTTGCACTATCCAAATGCATTTTACCCTAATATGGCATATAAGCTTAGAGAGAGAAATCCCACCTCACAGGAGGAAATGTAGAGAAATTATGTCAGTGTTGAAGCCAATCTATTGATCAAGAAATCAAAAAGAAAAGTTGAAAAGAGAGTTACAATTAAGGAAGAGCCACCTACCTCATCTGAAGCAAAGTTAGATACTTTGATTATAAATGTGGGAAAGATGGTAGACAGGATGTCCATTTCTGAAAGGTAGTAATAAAATCAAGTCTGAAATCCCAATTTTCGAGGACAACAACAACAACCTTAGTTTAGAATTAAGTAGAGAGAGCAGAGAGCTCTGGATCAAAAAGCATAATAACAAGTCCGCATTCCGTTACAACAAAACTATGTCGAAGGAACTAAAGATGAAGATGATATTGTTGAAGAAAATAATTTCTTTGAAAAAGATCATGGACCTATCTTCCTTACAGAGGATGATGAGTATACCAAGGAAACATATTTGCAAGATAACCAAGAATATGTACTTGCAATGATGATGGGTTGGCAGTCCAATACAAATAATATCAAATGGGGTACATAAATGCTCCTAGCTCAGCGCAAAGACAATATAGCTTTAGAAACTGAGATGTGCTTATTACTTCTACTCAATAGAGGCGAGCTCCAAAAAAATATACTTAGTCCAAAAAAACTTCCTAAGCTAGTCCAAATAAGGAGAAGGAGCCTGCTACCACAAATTAGAGCAAGAACAGTGAGCCATCTATAAGTACATCAAGGAGAGATAAGGAAGAAAAATAAAGCAGTATTTAGTAAAAGAGTAGCTTGAAAAGAGGGACACTATTGCCAAAGAGGTAGAGAAACAATCTAACTTGTTTAGCTTAGAGAGTGAAATTTCTAAGTTAAAATTTTCTATTCCTCTCACTTGGCTTGTAAAGAATGATCAATATAAATTTCATGTTTCTAAGATGTTGAAAGTAGATTATATTTCAGACATGGTCAATGTCAGTGATGACCATCCCGAACTCTTATTTGGCCCAGCGTAGATGGAAATATTGAAGATAGTGAAGTGCCTCCCTTTTATCTCAGTTTGAGGATTCATGATTAGATCCTCCATAATGCCATGTTAGATGCTGGGGCCTCAAAAAATTTAATGCCAAAGGATATCATGGATAAGTTGGGGCTGGACATAAATCGACCCTATCATGACGTCTATTCTTTTGATTTGGGTAGAGTCAGATGCCTTGGTATTATCAAGGACTTGGTGGCATCTCTTGATTAGATTCCTACCAAAAATGTGTTGATGGATGCTGTAGTTGCTGACATACCTCGAAAGTATGGCATGTTGCTTTTATAGTCTTGGCAAGCCAAATTAAGGGGTACTTTACAACTTGATTTTTCATATGCCACAATTCCAGTATTTGGTCAACTTAGGAAGCTATATCGGGAAGTTAAAATGAAATACATAATCAATAGCAAAGAAAAAACCAAAAATCACCCCATTCACTTTGTACATACCGATTTAGAGTCTTTCATTTTATAGAATGATCATAGTACTTATGATTTAGAGAGTCAAATTGTTGAAGTTGAAGAAAATTTAGAATTTTCAAATAGTGTCCAAGTGGTCTTGAATGTAGAAAAAAGAAATCATAATTCTAATGGCTTGCAGCCAAGAACTTTAGAGCAGAGGTCGGTAGAGTCAGATAAAGGAAAAGAACAGGTTGAGACAGTGGCTCAAAGAAGAAACATATTAGTCCACATAATTTCAACTTCCTGATGATGATGAGGGTCTTTTGACCATGGATTTCGATGGTGCTTTGGGAAAATATGGAGCTGGTATCAGAATCTGGATCCGTATCCCTATACATCAGTCATATAAAGTCCCATAGAATGTAAGATTGTGTTCTTATAAGCTAGATTTTGATTGTTCGAACAATGAGGCTGAATATGAGGGTTTAATCACTGGTCTCAGAATTTTGAAAAGGTTGGGTGTGAAGAGAATTAAAGTATACATCGAATACGAGTTGGTAATTAAATAGGTAAAAGGGGAGTACCACACCAACATCCCAGGATGAGAGCTTATCGTAATTTTTTTCTTATTATTATTAAAACTTTTAGAGAATATACATTGTCTATGATTCCTAGAAGTCATAATTTTATGGATGCTTATCTTGACACAACGACCAACAACTTTAGGATTCCTATTCATGCTACTAAAAAGTTTGAAATTCATGTGAAGCATCACCCAATTGTCCCTGACAATCTAAGATATTGGCAAGTATTTTGGGATGATAAACAGATAAACAATTTTTTGCAAATGGAGGGGGAGTTTGCTAATTCCCATATTGATGATGTGTATAATGAAGGTGATTAGGTAATTGAAGCTACTGAAGTTGAGGTGTTGAAACTAAAGGACAATAACATTCCACAAGGCATTGTACCTCTGGAAGAGTTGTTTGATCACGATGATGTCGCTAAAAAGTCGACAATGGTCCCCACAGAAGAAAGTATTGAATATGTAAATATTCGATACAACAGATAACCCCAATATGGTTAAGTTATCTAGGTATTTAACCCCTGAGTTGAAATGTAAATACAAAACTCTTTTGAGTGATTTTTTTAATTTATTTTATTTGGATTATTTAGATTTAAAAGTGTATGATAAAAACATCATCCAACACACTATCCCAATCAAGATAGATCAAAAGCCATTCTGCCAGAAGCTGGGGAGAACCAATCCTAACCTGCTGCCATCAATCGAAAAAGAGGTAAATATACTTTACAAAGCTGGTATTATAGTTCCTATTCAATTTTCAAAATGGATGTCCAAGCTTGTGCCAGTAAGGAAGAAGATAGGGGAGATTCGTTTTTGCATAGATTTCATAAATCTGAACAAGGTGTCCTTGAAGGACAATTACCCTCTCTCAAAGATGGACCACATCTTGCAGAGGGTAGTTTGGGCTTCTAGAATGTCACTCCTTGACGGATACTCAGGATACAACTAGATCTTGGTGCATGATGATGACCAAGAGAAAACAACATTTACAACACCATGGGGTACTTTCATGTACTCCAAAATGCCATTTTGGCTAAAGAATGCAGGGGCTACATTTTAGCGGGCTATGGACATCACTTTCTCAAATGAAAATGATGTATTTATTTTGGTTTACCTTGATGATGTTACTATATTCTCACAATCAAATGACAAGCACCTACATCACTTAGGAAAAATTCAGCATTTCGTTGAATCCTAAGAAAAGCCTATTTGCCATGGAAGAGGGGAAACTACTTGGGAACATCATCTCAAAAGATGACATCTGCATTGATCCCTCCAATATCGAAGAAATTCAACAGTTGGACTTCCCAAGGAACAAAAAGAGATCTAGTCATTCAACGGTAAGATAAATTTTTTGAGGAGATTCATCCCCAACCTTGTTGAACACCTTAGAGATATGATAGACATGCTAAAGAAGGATAGTGAGGTAAGATGGCCAGAAGATGCAAAGAAATCATTCAATTCAGTCAAGTTTTCCTTAACATTTCCTCCCATATGGATCAACCCTGATTATAGTATATATTTCATTATCTTTTCATTTTCTTCCAAGCACTCTTTGGCTGTTGTCCTAATGCAGAAAAATGACTCATTTACGGAGTGACCAATTGCATTTTTTCAATCAGACCATAATAAATGTGGCACTTAGATACAACACTATTGAAAAAAAATATGTGGAATTGGTGAAGGCATTGAAAGTATTTAGGGTATACATCCTTCACTCTCACATCATTTCTTATGTTTCAAATGCAACGGTGAAATATGTTTGATGCAAAATAATCCCGAAGGTCAGTGAGGAAAATGGATTGTAGTCATGCTTGAATATGACCTAGAGATCAAGCCCACAAAGCTGATCAAGAGACATGGTTTGAAAAAGTTGATGAAAAAATCTAGTTCATGCGCTGGATATTAATTTAATTTCTGCATTTTCTGAAGAGGAAGTTGATGACTCATTGACATAGGTATCTCATATTTTCATTTCATCCCCTTGGTATGTTGATATTTTTTATGTACTTCAAAACTTAAATCCTCCACCCGGTGTGTATAAAAGCAAGAGTAGATCACTGAAAATTAAAAGCTTCAAAATATTTTATTTTATATAGTGTTTTGTATTGAAAAGACCCAGGATTTTTCTTGTTGAATTTTCTTGTTGAAAGTGAGGCAAAGGAGGTGATGAATGAATTTCACAAGGGTGATTGTGGCGGTCATTTATTATAGAAGACCACGAAGAAAAAAAATTTGAGGGCTAGTTTTATTGGCCCACTCTTTTTGCTGATGTATACAAGACCGTGATGAGATGTCACGAATGTCATATTTTTCAAGGGAAGAGGAAGTTGTTCCCACTTCCTTTGCAGCCCATTTCAGTTTAGGCACCATTTCAACAACGGGGTCTCAATTTCATAGGTGAGATCCATCCTTCATCTTCCGCCCAACACAAGTGGATTTTGATGGCCACAGATTATTTTACAAAGTGGATTGAGGCAATCCTGACCAGGAAAGCTATTGATTTGGTAAGAATTCAATTCATGGAATCTAATATCTTGTCTATAATTGGTTGTCCCCAGAATTTAATCATGGATAACGTAGTTTCATTTAAGTCCAAAAATATGGTGGAATTTTGTGAGAAGTACAATATCAAATTGGGTCATTCAATTTCATACTATCCACAAGGAAATGGAATGGCCGAGTCTTTGAATAAGACTTTGGTCAATATTATCAAGAATATTCTAGAGGTAAATAAGAAAATTTTCCATAGGAAACTTATTAATGCTTTATGGGCAGACAAAGTAAGTAATAAGAAGTCCATAGGCATGCCACCTTTTGAGTTAGTGTATGGAGTTGATAACGTCTTTCATACTTCTCTTTCTATTCCAATCATGAAGTTTTGATAGGAAGTTGGCAGTGAATCGAATGATGTTCAACGGCATATAAACCAAATTACTCATTTACAACAAACCAAGGAGGAAATTTTTCAGAACACTTCTAAGCTTCAATAAAGAATAAAAAAAGTGTATGACATGAAAAAAAAAGTGGATTATTTCAATATGGGAGATGTATTTATCCATTGGGATGCTCAGAATGAAGAAAAATGAAAGCACGACAAGTTCAAAAAATTGTGGAAGGGACTGTACAAAATTTTAGCTTCAAGAGGGAAGAATGCTTACCTGTTGGAGGAAATGGATGGACAAGACTATGTAGGAGGACCAGTCAATGGTAGGCTCCTCAAGCACTGCCTCTTTTGATCAAATTCTTGAAGTTTCTCATCATCATTTTACATATCATTTTACTTTACTGTAAAGTGTGAAGGAGCTAATCATGGAAGCTTGAAGCCCGAGGTGAAGGCCATAAGGTTTCTTTGATTGGTTTCTGGTTTGTAAGTTCATTAAATTTTGTTTTAGTCAAAGTCAGTTCAGTTTGCCAGTCAGTTTTCAATATTGAGTTTGGTCTCTTGATTTTTGACTCCATGCCCAATGGATAAGGCTACTTGGTCTACGATGTTCTTGACATCTCCTAAGGAGCTTCCATCCCCAGCTAGAGCCAATGTTAGTGTCTTTGAGTTCTTTCAGTCACCAATGATCAAATGTGCTCTTACAAGGGTTTTGATAGGGTCCTACTGCAAATTTTTATGGATTCAATAGGTTTTCAAATAAAAATTTGGTCACTGGTTAGCATGTCTAGGTGTGTTACTATGTATTGTTCCAAATCAGGAAAATGATACAACAATAAGAATATCTCAAGATATTCTAAAGTTGGAGACTCAGTAATATGCAAACACAAATAATGGAGCAGCAAAAACACGCAACTCATAGAAATGTGAGAAAAATATATAGCCATCTCATTAGATAATAGTAGCAACAAATGAATACAAGATATTGAGGAAAAATGTCACTCAAGATAGGCAATGCTCAGCCTCAAGAAACAAGTATAAGATACATGATAAAATGCTGATACACAATGCATACCAAGCTATGACAACGCAGTTTTATAGAGAAATTGCATGCTAAATTTTTCAAAAATCTAGATATATCAATACATGGCCCAATACAACATTGGGAGTGAAGATCTCATCTCCCAAAGGCTACCTCATGTCAATCCTGGAAGGATTGGCTGTAAAATACAAAATGTGAAAAATGTCAGAGTTGCTGGGTAGCAGCTGCAAATCAGAAATAGAACTAGATGGAGAGGATGTAGATGATGCCAAAACTGAATATTCCTCCTCCAATGGATCTTTAGAGTGAAAGGCTGATCCTTTCACCAAAGATCTTTCCCTCCAATAATCTGCAAGAGCCCCACTGCAAATGCTCCACTCAAAATAACGCAGTCACTAGATGGAACTGTGCTGTAGGGCTGGGGAATGAATTGGCCTTAATGCCAAAGTCTGAAATAAGCTTTGGAATGCCTCCAATATGATCTCCCAAAGGGAAGAGAGACTCCTCCTTTGAAAAATAGCTGATGGAGGTGGTGTAGTGAACCCTCACTGCAACACCCAGCAACACAGTATTATTTTGCTGCAGACATAATGCTGTCTTGATGGAGGATGCTTGGCCTCAAGCCTAGATATGAGGAAAATGAAGAAAAATCGCTAAAGAGGCCTCTCATGAAGGAGAAGGGATCATAAATAGGAATTCCCCCAAAAATTCTTGCTAAACAACAAATACTGCACAATTGTCTGAATAGACAATGTGATGAATAATACAAGCATGAGAAACAATGGTTGCCTTGCCCTCCTTTTAAACTAGTGGAAGCTATTTCTCCATGGGCCCCATCCATTAGGGTTTCCTCCACCAAATATTCTCTCCCTCATTCACACTGCGCTATCCTCCAAAGTAAGCCACTCCTCCTATGGCAGCGATGTTGACTTGGTCAAACTTGACCTTGTCCACTTGCAAATAACCCTGTTCACACATGAGGGTGTGAAACCAGCTCCAATGATGATCCCCATTCATACTATGAGGGATTTTATTGAGATTATCACTATGAATGGGCATCCTTACCCATTTATTCACCTCCTAGATGAAATAATAAAAAATTAATATTCCAATTATCTGCATGAAAATTTTGGAACATTAGAGTCCTCCCCTCTCAAAGATTGTCTGTCCTCAAGCAAGTGCAAGGATAGACTGAATTATTTTCTCCTCATCTCCCTGTAGCATCTGTGTATGATGATCTCCTTCAAGGAAAGTGATGCTATCTCATCAATCAAGCCTCCACATTTCCCCTCCTCAGCATGTAAGTTAGTTATCAAGCCATCATCATGTAAAGGTGAAATACTCAAGAGGATAGAAAAGTGATGTCTAGAGGTCCCCTTGAAGAATGGGATCTGAAATAAAATGGGAACTATCTTTCCCATATGGATCCTCCATCTCCAAGCTATGAGCCATGCAAAATGAGTCACCTTCCAACTAGGAAACTCCTGAAAGTTGTCATCCACCTTTGGCTCTGGTAATGTAGGTGGGCTGAAAATCTGATCTTGGTAGACAAAATAGCCTACCCCATGCTGTCCTCCTCTCCACTTAGGATTAGTGTAGAGTGTATGCTGATCCTGGGCTACAATGAAATTTCCCTCAAATGGCATGATGGAGATTAGATCTCTAAGGATCTCTCCTCCAACGTTATGAAACATGTTGGCCCAAATCATCTCATATGTGATGAGTTGGAAGTCATCATCATATGGCATCACATCCATCATATGGATCACCTCATAAGGAAACAAATGAGCTGTTTTAGTGGCCATACCATCTCCCATGCTCCCTCTAGAACATGTAGTGCAAAGTGTGTGGGAGTTTTCTCCCTCTAAGGACACATCCACCCAATGCGTCTCTCCTCCAATCATGCTCCCAAGGAAAGCTTTATCACTGTTGACCAATGGAACCATAAGGAGAATCATGTTGGCTGCCATGTGAAGTAAAGGAGAAGGAAAATGGTCCCTCAAATGTAGCCAGTGTAGTTTGACTCTCAACTGCCATAGAAAATAAAATTATGGGTGGCCTTCCCACCATTTGCTTGCTGCCCCAATCTCTTCACCAATATGGAGATAGTGAATGATATAATGTGCAATGTGAGTATATTCTTCATGTGAAATATTCTCCCCATATCCACTTAGGGAGTAATCATCCATAATGGCCTTATGTAGACCATCAAATATAGAAGGAATAATATTCCTCCTTTGAGAAAATTCCTGCACATATATGGTTAAGAGATGCATATATATAGACAAATCATTATGCAAGTAAATAATACTCCTACCATATGTTTTTCTCATATAAATGGAGTGGCTCATAGATGAGTCTCCCCTCATCCTCCAAGGGAAAAGAGTTGACTGTGACAACTCCTCCAAATCCTTATGATCCATGGAGTGCCTCCTCAAGTCCTTCAAGTGGTTCCTCCCACAAGAAGACAAGAAATGTAATGTGGCCTTCATGGTTGGCCCATGGTTCCTCCTGAAATTTACCACATGTATAGTAGGTAGGATCATGCTCCCAATGGGCATCCTCAATCTCAAGCCCACTCTCCAATAAAAGCTCCCCATGAACATAAACATATCAACAATACATGGAAGCCTAGTACAATAAGAACAAGTTTCCAAATGACAACCAGAGAGTGAATCATAGTTCCATCCATGGAACCAGCGTAGGGCATCCCTTGCCTGCATCAAATCAAACAAAAACAAGTGTTCTCCTAGCCACTTTTTTGCTGCCACAATCATTCTACAAGATGCAAACATGGAAGTACATAAGGGTGTCAATGGTCCACACCAACAATCATGTGGCTCTCCCCACAAACCACCAATGAGATATCCAATCTCAATGCTACAAATGGCTTCAAGTACATCACTATAAAATATGAAAGAGGGAATAATTCTCCTTGGTACAATATGCTGCTCATAAATAGACAAGAAGTACAAAACATAAGGTGGAATTGTACATTCTCCATTATGTACATGAAGACTTGAGGTGAAATGGCTCAACTAAAAATGCTCCCTTACTCTCAATGAGTAGGAAGGTGGTTGTGACATCCTCTCCATAATCATCTGGCCTCTTCATCTCTCTATATGATGATGTATGTCATGCTGGATGCCCTCCCAAATGAACTCCTTTGCCAAGGCAAGATATGAATCAGAATGCATGGAAAAGAAGTCCTCCTGTGCTGCATGCAAAAACTTTTCCTTAAGACTAGAATCTCTAGTAAAGAAGACTCTGCTCTGTAAATAAATGACCATATAATCTACCATACATCCATCATATCTATATGGGTCATCGAGAATCATGCATGCATCAAGATCCTTGGAGTACTCTACCAAGAGCTGAGACCTCTCGTAAGGATCAATCCTCCCAAGAGACAACGCTGGTGATCTAGCATGTGAAGCTCTCCTCCTACTCCTGTCTGCTACTTTGACATCCCCCATGCCAAATTTCTCCTCCAAACTCTTCACCTCTCCAAAATCCAAGAGCGGTGAGTCCTAAGACAAGATGTCTTTCATTAATGACAAATCTGGTGGCCTCCCTGGTGGAATGCCTTTATGTAGTGAGACATCAATGTTAAGAGTGGACTATACATATGGTTGGGCCACCTTGCCCTTGCTCTCACAACGCAATATAGTCTACCTCCTCCTTGCACTAGCTCTCTAAAATAGAGAAGGGTGTGTGCCTTTCATCACATGATTCTGCTCTTCCTCCCTTCCTTCTCCTTCCAACTGCAATGTTGCACAATCATGCTGCTCATTGATTGTGCTTGGACCTCCATGTATGAGATCTTGGGGACTTCCTTGAAAATCTGCAAGAATCCCTCTAGTTGGAGCAAGAGCTTCTCCTTCCTCTGCATGAGGTACTAGATCAACTCTAGAAATGACTGCGCTGTTTCCCTCAGCTTCCTCAACATAATTGGGCAACCCTCCAATGATTGGATCCTCTTTTGGAAAAGGGATCTCTATGCCTCCTTGTGCCAAAATGCAAGATGAAGGTCTTGCCTTCAATAAAGTATCATGCAATATATCAGCCTCCTTCATGGTTCTCTGAAATGATTCTGAGTCTATGGTTTCCTTCATCACATGCAAGGGTTTTGTTTGTTTGAATGTGCTTGTTCTTTCCACATGTGTTTCAGAATTCCTCCTACCAAATCTCTTCATAAAAGTTCTAATGAAAATTGCATAGGAAGAGGTATTTACATTTTTCAAGGTAAATGACTCAAATAATCACCATACATAGACCTTACCTCCAAAGTGCAGCGCTGCTATTATGATGGCTTCATCTTCAAAAATCTGATGCTGCTGCAAAAAGGTGTCTAGCTCTTCTATCCAAGCACTGGCTGAACAAGTAGGGGAACCATCAAAGATAGATAGAAGAAATCTATCCTCATTATGCTGCTTGCTCCTCCTCACCATGATCTTGCAAAACTCTGGGAAAGTAATATGATATCTAAACTTTTGAGTTTGAGATTCATACTCATGTAAGAAACCACTAAGAGTTCCTTCCTTTGGCATTCCTCCTTCTTCTTCTCTTCTTATGGAAAAGTTGGCCATGTGATTGCACTGTGCCTCATAGGGTGTGGCTGCATGCTCATACTCCCTATCAGAAAATCTAGAGTTTGACTCAGTTTCAAACCCTCTTGGAGATCCTGTACATATCTTCCTTCTTATCTTCTCAAATTCTTCATGAATGCTCTGTACAGATCTTGGAAGAAGCTTGGTAAGCTTATCTTCCTTTTTCTCTCCACATAGTGGAGTCTTCATCTTCTCTCTCCTTGATAACATGATGGCTGAGATCCACCGACTGAGCTATAGATCATGCTCTGATACCACTGTAATGTTCCAAATCAGGAAAATGCTACAACAATAAGAATATCTCAAGATATTCTAAAGTTGGAGACCCAATGATATGAAAACACAAATAATGGAGCAGTAGCAACACTCAACTCATAGAAATGTGAGAGAAATCCATAGCCATATCATTAGATAATATCAACAACAAATGAATACAAGATCTTGAGGAAAAAGGTCACTCAAGATAGGCAATGCTCAGCCTCAAGAAACAAGTACAAGATACATGATAAAATACTGCTACACAATGCATACCAAGCTATGACAGCACAGTTTTATAGAAAAAATGAATGCTACATATGTAAAATACATAGATATATCAATACATGGCCCAGTACAACATTGGGAGTGAATATCTCATCTCCGAAAGGCTACCTCATGTCAATCCTGGAAGGATTGGCTGTAAAATACAAAATGTGCAAAATGCCGAAGTTGCTGGGTAGTAGCTGCAACTCAGAAATATAACTAGATGGAGAGGCTGTAGATGATGCCCAAACTGAATATGCCTCCTCCAATGGATCTTTAGAGTGAAAGACTTATCCTTTCACCAAAGATCTTTCCCTCCAATAATCTGCAAGAGCCCCACTGCAAATGCTCCACTCAAAATAATGTAGTCACTAGATGGAACTGCGCTGTAGGGCTGGGGAATGAGTTGGCCTTGATTCCAAAGTTTTCAATAAGCTCTGGAATGCCTCCAATCTGATCTCCCAAAGGGAAGAGAGACTCCTCCTATGAAAAATAGCCGATGGAGGTGGTGTAGTGAACCCTCACTGCAACACCCAACAACACAGTATTATTCTGCTGCATAAATAATGCTGTCTTGATGGAGGATGCTTGGCCTCAAGCCTATATGTGAGGAAAATGAAGAAAAATCCCTCAATAGGCCTCTCAATAAGGAGAAGGGATCCTAAACAGGAATTCCCCCGGCAATTCTTGCTAAACAACAAAGAATGCACAATTGTCTGAATAGACAATGTGATGAATAATACAAGCATGAGAAACAATGGTTGCCTTGCCCTCCTTTTAAAATAGTGGAAGCTCTTTCTCCACGGGCCCCATCCATTAGGGTTTCCTCCACCAAATATCCTCTCCCTCATTTACATTGCGTTGTCCTCCAAAGTAAGCCACTCCTCCTATGGCAGCATTGTTGGCTTTGTCAAACTTGACCTTGTCCACTTTTAAATAACCCTGTTCACACATGAGGGTGTCAAAAATAGCTCCAATGATAATCCCCATTCATACTATTAGGGATTTTATTGAGATTATCACTATGCATGGGCCTCTTTACCCATTTATTCACCTCCTAGATGAAATAAGCAAAAATTAATGTTCCAATTATCTGCATGAAAATTTTGGAACATTACATGCTACTCCTTTCAAGTCCATGTTTTGGTCATTTCCATCACTCATTGTGATGAGTCACCATTGAAATGTCTTCATAAACATCACAATCACATAACCATGGTCATCATTCAACTCTTTTCATGTATCATTATTAGATCTTAGGGTCAAAATCATAAAATCAGGTCATTTCACCATTAAATTCAGCATTGAAGGAGTAGTGATAGTGAAAATTGTTCAATAAAGGTTTTAAAAGTGTAATTTCATTTCTATCATGATGTAATATGTTTCAAAATGTTCTAAAAGCTACACTTCCAAATCAAAATGTAAAAGGACATGGTGGGGTCACTACACCACTAAAGAGAAAATTGATTTCCAAGCTATAAAATACCATAACAACATCTCATTTTCTCATTCCATCTTCAGGAAACATCTTTCGACCTTGAAAGACCATTTTCACACTCATAGAAACCATTCCTTTCCATCAAAGTGCATATTTACCTTCTGTGTTGCACTTTTCATTGGCAGCACTGCACTTTTTCCAGAAGGTGTTGCGCTTTCTTCAAGGAGGCAAAAAATTAATTCTAGTAGTTTCTACATCAAAAAGAAGGTTCCAGTGTATAATATAAAAGTGAGTGGGTCCCCAAATTACCTCTTTTGACTTTGTTTCATGCTTGGAAAGATCAATTCCCTCTTCTAGGGTTTTGGTTGCATTTTTCTTGGTTTCATAATCTCATTAACAAATTTCTAAGAAAACCCCTAAGTTTAAAGCTCTAATCCCTTCCCCCACCTTCCATATACTACCCTTAACACTTACCCTCACCCATATCCCTTATTTTCACTATTTTCCCACAAACCCTAGACTACACTTTCCTAGGCTAGGACTGTTTTTTCTCCTTCTGATACCCTTCCCTTCACTCATTCCCTGAAATTTCACTTCTCCCTACTCCCTAACATCTATCCCTACCCTGCTAAAATTTCCCAAGAATTTAGGAGATCCATAACGCCTTCATCTCCCTTCATTCCTAAAAACTCCCCAAATCCCTTGTTTTTCCCTACACTAAACTCTAATTCCCCTTCCCATTGAGCTAGGGTTTGATATGGAATCTGAAACCACTGGCTAGAAGAGGCATAGGGGAGGTCATATTAGCAGGTATGAGCCCACTACAACACATGAGATCATGTCTTCACCCTTCATTAAGAAATCATTTTAGGATGTTGGTTGCCTTTCCTTTTGCGAAAAGGTTGAGGAACTAGGTTTTCATGACAAGCTTACAAGCACTTTTTCCATCAATTTGAGGATAGATAAGGTGAATATTGTAGGGATGATGTTCATTCTTTCAGAAGAGACCATTGCCATAGCTACATGGATTCCAAACAATGGATAAATTTGGTTCAAGAGTAGAGACCTCGACATTGAAAGCTACAAAATGTATTCGAAACTTGCATACAAAGTAACTCCAACACACATCTTTCCTTTTACATAGTTGCTAGACAAGTCTGCCCCTCTCATGAAATTGATCATGAAATATTTCACATGTGAGGGTAGGTACTTAAGGTTATATCAATATCATATGACTGTTGATGCATTTCACCAGTGTAAAAGCCCTCAACTTGCCTCATTACCTTTACAGAAGCATGGTAAAAATGTCAAAGAAGTTATGTAGATTGAGAAGAGATCATCATGCTAGTATCTTTCACCATGGCTTGGTGAAAATCCTGGTTTTCCATCAACTCACAAAGATCAATTTGTATTGGGATGGTTTTATATATTCAACTTCTCTTTTGTCTTCTCCAGCTCAGTCAAGCAGTCACTACACCTTTGACTCACCAACACATAAAGAGGTAGCTTCTACAAAAAAACCTATCACCAGAACCCCTAGGGCAGAGGTGAATAAAACATATGTTAGAGGAAAGAGGCTTTTGTTTGCGCCAGACATTGTTGGAAGGGCCAAGCCTACATCAGGTGAGCAAGAAACATCATCACATCATGAGGCACCATTGCAGTATAAGGAACAAGTTCATCTTGACACTGATATGGAAGATTTGGAAATCCATGAGGAGAGAAAAATAGTTGAGCATATTATCATGGAGAAGGAAGTTGATATTAGAGAGCTCAAAGACATTTTATCAAAGGAAAATTTCTTGGTCTCATTCTTGCAGCAGGAGAACATGCAGCTAAAGGTAAATCAACTACTCTTAAACAAGCCAAAGAAGATTTGAGAAAGGATGATGCCAAAGGTAAGGAAGTTGTTAAGGTTGATGATTCAAAGGATTAAAAATATTAGGTTAATACAAGGAGATGATGAACAAGAGGTTTGAAGAGGGCACTTGACCAGCAAAAGGAATCATCTCCACCAAAAGGTCAAATGACTGTTGATGAGCTCATTTTGGAAAAAAATGAGAAATTCAAGGTAGGTTGGTTGGATAGGGTTTATTTCCACTTGGAAAAGCTTATTAAAAGGGAAAATAGGAATAAAAACCTACAAATACACGTGGCCATGCATTATTATACAAGGAACAAGGTCTCCCAAATCAGAATCAAGCAAGTGAAAAAGAAGCTAAAGCAAACCCTAATGAGGCAAAAAGAGAAGGATAAGCTTGATTTGTTGGCTGAAGCCTCCATCATAGATTGACACATCGTCACTTAGCTTCATGGAGAAATTTTGGGCAAGTTTTGAAGAAATTTTGTGAAATTTTTCATTTTTGTGACTTTTGGCTTAAACAGGGATATCACATTAGCCAAAAGCACAACGCCTTGACGCTGCACTTTTTCCTCAGACCTCCAAAAGCCAAAAAAATTGCATTGATGGATATATTATCACTTATACATGTCATCTATATACTTTTGGTGCCTTATCATCAAACTAGTTGGGAGAAAATTCCCCAAAACATGCAAAAAAGTCACTTTATGCCACTGTTTTGGACTAGGCACTGCAATTTTGGGAGTAGTTTTGAAAGAATGAGCTTTTATGTGTCTTAGACTATCAATTTTTCTTGCTTGAGGTGTCTAATGACAACTAGACATCCTAATATTTCCATTGGATCCTTCAGAGTTGGATTTGGAATAGTGGAAGGCCCTCAAAAGTCCTCTCAAAGGTTGGCATTGCACTTTTGTCTGGAGGCGTTGCGCTTTTGCAGAGTGGCGTTGCGCTTTTTCCTGTTAGTGCAATTCTCAAGGTTTTATTTATTCAATCTTAGTTTTTATGATGTAATATCTCTATTTTCATGTTGAATTGATGTAATAGAAGGTAAACGGATTTTTTAGAGTCATAATGTTGTAATTTTGAACCTCATTGATGAGGAGTAGGTCAGCGAAAGTCTATAAGGATGATTTGTTTTAACCTCCCTAGTCATTAGGGTTTTGTTGAGAAATTCTTGTGAGTTGTTCCTACACTGAGGGATTCGACCCCTAAGAGAGGGGAAGTTGTTTTGGTATATATGTATGTGGTTTTCAGTCAATCTAAAGGTTGGACCTCAGAGGGTGAAAGTCTTTTAGCTTGTACTTCATCATTTCTACAAGAAATCAAAGGGAAGTTGCAGCTATTATTCAGGAATTCTTGTGTTGTGAGTTTGTGATAATTTTTTCTCTTTGTTATAGATTTATATGAATGATAAACTAGTCTCCTTACCATATCCTTGTTCTTCAGTGATTTTCCTAAGAAGTTTTAAACAAAATTCTTTAGATTAAGCTTTGTTTTATTAGGAATCTCATGTTTGTGTTTTTTATCTTCTTGATTAATGAATTCATAATAACATGCTCATTATGATCTCCTTTCTCATTCAACCCTACACTACATTGACCAAATTCTAAGCTATCACAATTGCACGCCTACCCTGCTCCTCTCTTTCTCTTGTAACCAAAACCTTTGATGTTTTGACCTAGTTCCTTGATTTTCACTCCTAATCGAGAAAAACCCTAAAATCTTCAAAACCCTACATGAGCTTAACTATCTAGCCTAAAATCCATTCTTGTACTAGTTAAATCCTTGGCTGTGAGTTTCATAGAGAGACCCCTCTCTAGTTTGGTAGGGCTAGCGACCAAAATAAAAGCTTGGTTTGAGGTTACCTCTATCGATATCCTTTCAGCCTTGGGACATTGTGGAGGCTAACATATACTACTCATGAGACCAAGATTTTCTCTCTTTTCCTCTCTCCCCTCATCCACTCAAGTTTGAGAAAAAAATTGTTAAGACAAAATAGAGGTTGTAACTAATAGCCCTATAGTATCTCTAAATCTGTCCTTCTAGAAGCTAATGCCATTCCACCCAACATAATATTTACATGTCCATTAAGGACACCTCAACATAGTCTCTAACTAACATAGATTCTCCTAGGCTAAGCATCATGATTTATATAAATACAAAAAAAGAAGAAGAAGGTAATTATTGATGTGGTGAAATATTTTTTGTTAAGATTCTCCCACTCAAAACATAATCTATAAATGATCAAAACACAACCCCACTAAAAGCATGGGAGTTTAGAGTTTGCTAAGAGTTGGAATTTATTTATTTTCAATCTTTCCTTCCTCATGTTAGAGGGGAGGAGGGACATGGTTTTTTCTTTAACACTTCTTAAAAGGATGGGGATGAGGGGGAATTATCAACTTCCTTGTCTTTCTCTTTTTTCACAAGTGAATTTTCTTTTTCTAAGACCAAGGTGTTACCTTGAGAATTTTTGAAGAACCTTGAATGGGAATTGCATAAGCTCATGAGGAATTTGTGTTCTCTAATTGCACTAGAACTAATGATGGCTTAGAATCTTTAACCTCTTCTACTTCCTCTTGATATTACAGAGCTCCAAATTTGTTATTGGAGTGAGATTTTGGCTTGAAGGGAGGTTGAGGCATGAAGGTAGGTTATGACACCTTAGAACTTGGTTCTTTCTCTTTTGTGAAACTTGCTTAAAGCCTTGTTCATTATTATTCTAAGGAGTTGGATTTTACTTAGAAAGTGACATAGAATATTTAATGATTGGACAACTTTTTGCATAGTTTCCATACTCATGGAAACTGTTACATTTAAAAGGAACCTTCTCATAAACAAGAGATTAAAGATGGATCCAACTCTCCAATTCAAGCTAGATTTCCTCATATAATCTCTTATCAAAATTTGTTTCCATGAAATTCTAGCACAAGTAAGAATATTTCCTTTAGGCTCTAAGTGGATTATATAATGCCCGATCTTGTTTCTAATTTCTTTGAAGGTATCCTCACCCTAGAAAATATTGGGGAGATGTGACAGTCTAATGTAGATGGGGGCTAAAGAGATTTTCATGTTGATAATGAAATCGAGTGTCTAATGACAGAGGAACATTCCCTCGGAGCCCATGAAGGGCCAATTCCATAGATTGCATCACTAGCTTCTTTACATTCAAAAATAAAAATAAAGAAACCTTCACCACAATTAAACATTGCAATATTGTCATGAACACCCTAATTCTTAGCGATCGATTTAAAGACAATGTTAGGAGTAGGTGAAAGCCTTGTAAATTTACCTACTAATCCTTTCTTCAAGATACTCATATTATGAGGTGCGACAAAAAAACCCCTAGTCCATCTTGGGAATAACAAATGATTGTTTGCCACATATGCTATTTTAAGTGATGGGATTATCCCCATAAGAAACAATGTCCATTGTGAACATGCGAGGAACTACGATCTTCAAGCTAGGAAACCCTTAAATCTACAGTGAGAAGTTGTAATCTATTGGCTTCCCCTAAAGCAAAATGACAACTGGTCACTCAACAATTTACAAGCATAAGTGAATCACTTGAAGCAAGACAACCAAAGCTAGAAAACCCTAACCATGGTGAAAACATAGCTTTCGCTTCATTCTCTTCTATCCAATAATTTTTAAATAGATTATATCAAAAATATCAATTAGATAAAATATTATTATTTTATTATATAAAACTTTTTTTTTAAAACTTGATATTATAAGATAGAGTATAAGATTTTTTTTCACAATTACATTATTACTTTCATTTAAATAAAAAAAATATCATTTGTTTAAAACTTTAATCTAATTTTAATTAAAACATCTCGTATTTTGTCCACGAACATATCACGTGGCCCACATCTGATTACAACCTCACATCTTCTCTGCAAGAATATCTGCACTTATCCCCACGCACCCAATAGCTCGTTGCCATGTTGCCAACGCGCATCCTTCTCTTCTCTTCGCTCCCAATCACAAGGGAAGCGCGAGGATGAGATCTGGCAATTCTATTTGCAATCACTTCCACACGCCTGTGATATGGTTTGGTGATCTGTGAAGTCTCTGTGCAGTGTGTGTAACTAAGAATACAATCAATGGCAGCAAGGGCAGTGCTCTCAGCCCATTCAGTGGCACCCTCCATTCCTCAATTCAATGGCCTTTCAAAGTACAGAACCAACCTGGGCAGCCCACAGAGCTCGGTAATACACCTCACCCATTTGTTATGATAACATGTTTATGTTTTTTTATGGGTCAGTCCCAAATATCACAGAGCTCGGTAATACACCTCACCCATTTGTTATGATAACATGATTATGGTTTTTTTTAATGGGTCAGTTCTAAATATCAATATTACGAGGAGGGGTTAGTTTTGGGGAATTAGGGTATTTTAGCTGGGGTGAGTTTATCGATTTGGTTATAAGTTCCAAATATCATGAAGAAGAGTTGAGAATTAAAACCACTTTGAAAAATTAAAATATTTAGACGAGTAAACTTAGCACAATCATATGAGAAGCCTCCCATTATAAATTATAAATGAATCAGTCTTGTTTTATCTAATTAATAGGCTGGCCAGCCTAAACTCAAACATGTTTCTGTTTCTTTAATATATTTCTCTCTATGCAGGCCAGGCTGCCCTTCAATGTATCAGTGAGGACCAGGGGCAAGGGCGCTCTAGGAGCCCGTTGTGATTTCATTGGCTCTCCAACCAATCTGGTACTGAAATATCATATCATCTCCTTTTCTTAAAGTTATTGATGGAATTAAGAGCTTGTAGGGTTTATTGATATTGTGGATTCATGCAGATAATGGTGACCACCACGTCACTGATGTTGTTCGCTGGTAGATTTGGGTTGGCTCCCTCAACCAGCAGGGTAGCATCGGCCGGGCTGAAGCTCCAGGACAGGGAGTCCGGGCTTCAGACTGGAGACCCTGCCGGGTTCACTGCCACTGATACCCTTGCTTGTGGCAGTTTGGGCCACATCATCGGTGTTGGCATCGTTCTCGGCCTCAAGGCCACTGGTTCCATATAGATACAGGGTTTGTAATCTATATCTTTTCATATAGCAAAGCTTATGTTTCTCTGTATTTTATGAATCTGGTATTCAAGAAGTGACTATGTCTTCACATAAGTTTTCAAGATGAAGAATGTTCAGTATGATTTTCTTTAATGGTTCTGGTTTATTCGGTTCAAGGTACTGTAAACATTGTCATTATATAAGGGTTTTGGATAAATTGTGTATAATTTTCAGGTTCTTATGTTTGGACTCAAACTATTCACCCATTATCACACAAAATGAGCCTACGCCTAAAAGTGTAATTGCTTTTGCATTTTGGAGTAAGAATGGTTGCAAGATTGGATGTATTATAGGTTTTTTTTTTTTGTCATGGGTATTGTTTATGAATGGAGTGCTTGCTTCTTTATTATTGTCCTATATGATTACATACACATTATATTTAAAGTTACAAGTCTAAATGAATTTTTAAAGTTACAAGTTTAAATGAATTTTTGTTAAGGTTTGGTTGACATTGTAAAGTGTCCCTTTCACTAATTAGTTTTTCAAAATATTAATTTTTTGATTTACATGAATATATATGATTTTTTTTGGATAGTTTATATTTTTTATCTAAAAAATGAAAAATCGATATTATTTTCATATAATTTATTAAACACAATAATGATAAACATATAAATATATAATAGATACAAACTTATTAATATAATATTTCTATCATGCACTAAAATAGGAGTAATCTAGTTGGAAAGAGCATCTTATATCTAACTAGATCTAACAACCTCCAAAAAGTTGACAAACTATATATTACAATAAACAAACTAATAAATAACTACAACCTTCTTGATCCAACAAATATCAGTTAAAAACCACCTCTTTCACTTTATGTGGTTTTTCAGGTCCCAAATTTCTTCTGCCATTTAGAGTGCCAAACAATGTTTTTATGACCATTTTGGGGCCAAGAGTTTCAAATACACCCCTATCCTCAACCAAATGTTGTAATCCTTTCAACTAGCTATTGTGCACTCCAAACACAGATTGTATGTAAAAGGATTCCCCTCACGAAGTTGGTCTATCAAGTAACCACCTTGACTGCATACCTTTTTGCACTTAATCCTCTAGGGTTAGGGTTTTGGGCCTATCATATTGTATCTTATTTTTAAAAGGTAATTAATTTTGCCTCTCTTAATAGTTTTTTGTGAATAAGTGTAGCCAACATCTCTCTTTTTAGAGGTGTGTAATTTAATATATTACAATTTTAATTGGATGGTGTGAAAACTTAAGTCTTGTACGAGTCCTTAGTTTATTGTGAAAGTGAATTATTTTCTTTGTTGTTACATTGTTTTATTGCAATTCCTTTTATTTGTGAAGATTGAATGAGTGATGGTTTTCAGGAGTATTCTGAGATTGGTTGAATGAAAAAGTGACTTATTCTACAATATTTCTTCACATTGAATCTGTGTGGATTGTGTAACATCTTTGTTTATTTGTGAGGGCATGTTTAAAATGACTTTGGGTTGATATTGTTTTATACTAGTTGTCATATGCCTTAGCATAGACTTTGCGTGAGTATTTGAACAATTAAATCCTACATGGATCGATAATTAATTGTAAGAGTGGGTCAGCCAACGTTAAAATTAAAAAATATAAAAATAATGAAGTTAACAAAGTTACTTATTCAAATCATTGTGAGATACATGCATTAATATTTTATTAACTTTTATGTCTTCACGAACATATGTTGATAAATAATGAATGGAAGAAGCATTGAAGTAATCCTATTTTTTTCTTCCAACAATCCATACCATATCTTAAACACTTTAATGATATTGCAATAGGTAATTTGTATTGACACAAATAATACTAGAGAATTTCAAAGTTTAGAACATAAGAATCATCATTTTTTAAACATGGGCTACAAATAGTTCTAAAAATTTAGAAGTGTTGGTAATTAACATCATTTTCTACAACAATTTCATCCAATGAATCATTGTCAATATTCATATGATATTTCAAGTAGTAAATATTATCATCGTTGTCATATTGACTTGCATCATCTTCGTCATCGTTGAAATATGACTATATACCATCCATATTGTTTCCAGATGTATTGTATTTTTATATTCTTGTGCCTAAACATAACCATCTTCAACATCATCATGAATGTCAATTTCTTTGATGTTACCTAAGCCTTCTCTTGGATTTTTTTGGCCATCATTTTTACTCGGTATCCACTAATGAATTATGAATACATGCCTTAATATTGGATCATAATATATGAAAAATATCCATTTCAGATATAGAATATCTTAATAGAAAAATCATTGCACATGAACGAGCATGTTAATACATATATTAGACATATGTTGTAACAATTTTATTGATTAATAAGCACATGTATATGTTGTCAATAAACAATGTATTAATAGATTATTGTCACTACCACTTCTTATTTGAGTTAAGGAAACACCTTCTCATAATGAATTGGTATAACATAAGGCTCCTTATCCTGTAGTAGGAACTTTGAGGAATATATTGAAAATAATCTGCTATGGGTATCATGCCTTTGTCTCCTCTTAAATTCTTCATACCATCTACACTTAAAAATACAACATTTCAAAGAGAGGTAATCCAACTCAATAATTTATTTTATTTTCCCAAAATATTGTAGATTCCCTTCAATTCTATTCTTATCTTTTGAGCTTGATTAACTGTATTGATTGAAGTCAACAATGATTCAACAATTGAAAGATTATATCTTTACATATACACATTCTACATCATAATGTTGACCATATGCACACATCGTTATATATTTCCTTGCCTATGAAAGACCATTTATTTTCATTAAAAAAAATATAAGGAAAAATATTAAAATATTTAATAGAGTTAAAACTGTAAGGAAACAACATTCTGTATAATTCCAACTATACCTTTCTTTCACATCCTCTAGACATGTTTAATCATCTTCTGTTATGTTTGAATATATACTTGCATCTTCTATTTGGTTTTTAATTTTTCCAGTAACCCATTCTAGTGTGCAATCTTTACCCCATTCCCCTTGCACATCAATAGTAAATGGAGTATTCCTTGGGTTAAATCTCTTAAATTATCTCTTTGCTTCAAACATTTATTCTCTCTTTTTGTCATACAAATCAATCCATTTGTTCATAAATTCCATGTTGTATAGCACTTTTGTCTACGCATATTACATGTCAACATAATTATTTCAAAATCCAAAGGCCATGTTGTTAATTTAAAAAATAAATTATAGATTAAATTAATGATTGCAATAAAAATAACCATAATGATCAAGATTTTACTCACTAATTTCTACTTGAACACCATTACATTGTGGTTTTACTTCATTAATAATATTTAATTCTTGTTCTTCATCCCATAATAATGGCCAATCTTCCAAATCCTTACCATGGTATTCACATAAGAAAAAAAATACTTCTTTCAATACATACACTTCATCCATGCAACCCTCTAGATGTGCCTTTTATCAGACATATATTTTTAGACTTTTCATACACCTCTCAAAGAAAAACATCCACCTCATAGATATGACACCTTCCAATTTAATTTCATTGACTAGGTGTATAATTAAATGGACTTGTAGGTCCATGAAATTTTAGGGAGCTCCTTCTCAAATACACATACAATTTCTACAATTTCCTTCTTCCATTTTGGCACTTCACATTCATGGATCTCCTTGGATTTCACAAACCTAATATAAGAATACTAAATTAGTATGAACATTTAGGAAAAAATTTAAATGAAATACAATATCTTTGTCTTTGACATATGAACATTCCATAACACGACAATCAACTTATGGCATTCCTCAAGTCAATGGTAAGACATGGATCACCCTTGACTTATATTGGCATGATATGTTGTAAAACAAATTTATCAAAGGTCATCATTAGTTATTTTTTCACACAATAAAATATTAGAATATATTGTAACGCCTCTCATCAAATTTTTTTTTTTTTCTACATATTATTCCTCCTTTATTTTTATACTTGTTCGTCATAGTTTGATGAACTTTTGTTTCCATGCTGCACTTATCTTTTTGTTACAATTAAACGATATCTTTCAACAATATCTTTTTTTTAGTGTGACTTAACCCCCTAGCACATTAGTCAAATGGTGAGGGGCAATTATTGTTATAGATAATAGTGTGAGGGCACATTCTAGATAACATATTTACTGTAAGAGTAAAATAAGGAGAAATGGCATTCCTTACTCAACAAAGCTTTATGGACATTTCTGTATGGAAAATTTTAATTTGATACCTTTATTCCTCTTAATTATTTCGGTTCCTTACTTTACTCGAAATAATCTTTCCTTTGTTGAAGAATTTATCCATGGTTTCATATTCATTTAGCACTATCAAACTAGATCTAAGTCTATATAGTGCATTAATGTTATTAAAATTTACTCATAATTTATAAAAATATATATATATATATATATATATATATATATATATATATATATATATGGGATTTACCTCCTTACCAAAACAATTATAGCCTTTATCTTTGGAAATGATTTAATTGCATATTCATTATTTCTAATTATTTAATTTAATGTGCATGCATAAATATATCACACCCATAAAGGTGGAGCATTTTAATCTCCCTTAACTTTCTTCCATAACGTTTTGTTTTCTTTTCTTAAATATGGTTAATAAATGAAAACTCTCCATACTTAGTTCACTTTTCGTGATACTAATATACTTTGATATTTCTTGGTTGTTTTGGTCATCATTGAGTTTTCCAAGATAACTTATCCAATTCGACTTTATCCTGGAAATTAGTTAACAAGTATTTTAACTTATATATGTATGAATTCCTTCTCCAAATAGTAATATCCTGATTATAGATTATTCTCACTTGGAAAAATAATACTCGAACTTCTTAATTTGTTTTACTTCTTAACACCATTAATATATGGACTCTCTACATACCATAGTCCATTTCCAATTGAAGTATAATAATTACTTAATTTACTATTTATCATTAAGTAATTAAATACTCAATTTACCTTAAGTAAACTTTCACTTAACTCAACATTGAGCCAATTTATTTATACGCTACCCCACTCATCATTCCTATCGAATGTAATTTTTTTGTTAACATATTTACATATTTTATTATCAGAGAATTGCACTATGCTCATTTATCATCAATCTAAATTTCAAATTTTCGTCTTTATCTTAGCTATAGTGCTAGGCTTCCACTTCACTTAAATGAAACTTGACATAGAGAATGTATGAGTTTCGAATGTATCCATTCGTACCAACTTGAAGTTTCTTATTACTAATTTAATATTAGTACAAAAAGTAATTTCCCTTTTTCCATGTGGTGTACATGTGACTTATAAAATCTACTTGTTTTATCCATCTGAGATAATCGTTTAACCTAACCTCTTTACCTATTTCCAATTTGATTTATTATTAATACCCCATGGAAATATTTAACTTTATTGATACATTGCTTCTACTTCAAATTTTGTAATGGTATACTATAGAAATCCTCGCATTAATGTTTAACTTCCATAATTGTTAAACTTTAATCATTCCCTCGAAATTGAAGTTTTACAATAAAATTCTTTATGATTTCGAGACAAGATATTTATTAAAAATTACAGACGAGAGAGATCGACTTGAATACCGTGGATTTTTAATGCACCAATTTATTATTTAGGGCAGATCGAGAGTTTGGTGATATGCCAACTCTAATCGTATCTCTATTGATCTCTTTGAAGACTACAAATGTCTTTTCGTACTCCTTAACGTCTCACTCATTTAAGAGAAATGACTGCTTCCTTAATTGCATATTTATTTCCCTCAGATTTTTCTTTGTATTCAACCGATTATGAAACATCGATCCCCATGACCCATCATGAGATTACGCCACTTGTATGGATTGGATTGACTAGGGTTTTGGTTCGCATCGGGATTAGGGATCAATCTTTTCCACCGTGACTATTCTTCTCTCCTATCACTTAGTCGTTCTTTCAGTTGAATTTTTTTGTTTTGAATCGCTTCACTGTTGGATTATGAAGTGTCTTCCTACAAAACCCTTGGCTCTCCATTGTCAGTAATAGTTAACTTAGAAGGTTCATTATGATTTTAGTTGTATCCAGTTAAAATTTGTTTTTATTTTTATATATGACCTATTACTGCGTTTATGATTCATAGATCATGTTTTTATTTCTTTCTAGGAGAGTTATCTATTTAGAGGATATTTTGTCTTATTCCTCTATGTATTTCGTAAAGATTTATTGTAGATTTAAATGATTTCTGACTTATACGAATTTTTTTGGTTCTCTTTAATACGTCCTCTAGTCGCCTCATTCCCTTACTTTACGGAACGAACTTAGCCGCACGCTTTCAAATGGGACTCCACATCAGTAGGAGTTAACCGGGTTCTAATACCCTTTTGTAATTTATAAATTTCTATTTTTGGAACAATCCTTTTTCATATTGCAATGTTTTAAGATATTCCATTTTTAAATCGATATTGTATACCAATTTTTCGCCTTATCACCAGTCTTGAACGATTTCTAATTTAGTGCGTTTTCTCTACGACATAGGAATTTAATGAGTTGTGCCCAGACGAAAAAGGGGAAATGATTTGTATTTGATTTACCGTCCATCAATCTCCCATTTACACGGTTTTAATTTCATTTTTTTTTTTTATGTGTTTGGCTTCCAATACTTATTGCATTTTTTGTTTATTAAATTAGATATATTAACTTCTAAATTTTTTTCTTCTAGCCACAAGTTAGGAACAAATCTTCCTTCCCATTTCGCACTCAATATGCTAGTTACCCATTGGATGGCTGTCGTTAATTGTGAGACTTCGTTTTGCTCCAGGTTGGTATTCCACCCATAGGAGACCTTCCGGATTTCCAGTTGCAAAATTTAGGGAGAATATTTCTCTCTTGGATAGAGAAATGTCAGAAGTCCTATTCCCTCTGGAACTATATTTAAATTATTTTTTGAATCTGTAATTATTACTATAACTTGGACATTCCCATTTTATAGGGTTATCCTGAACTGGTTATTACTCCTATTTTTTTTTAAGTGCTTATAATGGTTAAAATAACACCATATGGTCAACGATACCTATCTTTTTATTTAAAATCGACTCTTATGAGAGTGATTCATATATATAAAAATAGCGCATTTCCTTTATTACATTTCTGTCCATTATTTAAATTTCCTCATTTTCTTTTCCAGAATTGTACATTTAGAAATCTTTGGTATATTTACATGTATACATAGTTTATATAACATCTGATATTGTTAGTGCTAGAATTATAGACTCTGAGTTATGCTATCTTTAAAATAAAATTTTGGACAGGGTATAGTATTTATAAATAGAGTCACTTTGATTAATAATATTTTGGTTTAACTTCATATTTAAGATATTTCTCATTTTTTCTCTAATATCTCTGTTTTTATTTTTAGATTATCAACATTTCAATATTATAAAATTCTGAAGAATTTCTTGTATTTATTTACTCAGTTTTTTTTTGTTTTCATAATAATAATTATTATATATAATGGATTAGAATATAATCCAACTGTTATCTAGTTCCATTTTGGTGAATAGGATTTTTCTGTAAACTAATAGTATTTTAGCTTCATGCTTATTTTTGTATTCTTACTTGTATACATATATATAATAGTATTGCTAGGATTTTTGTATCATCCTCTAATAGTTACTTCTCTTTTCAGTAACTTTTGAGAAATCTTCAGATTAAGTTGTAAATTACTATTATGTAGAAAACAAAATGTTCATTTCCAAATGATATTTTTATTTATGTATGTTATCCACTGTTATCAACTGGTTGTTATAAGTAATACACTTGAATTTTTCATTAATTACATATTCACTGAATTTTCACCATAGTCCTCTACTGATATTTTAAAATTCAATCATTTATATCTATTCTCTTATTTTCTTCCGGTTCTAGATAGAATATCAAAGTTGATAACGATTATAAACAGAATATCAATTTTCTTATCTCTAGATCCAAACCTGAATGCAGGTTTTCACATTCTGAAAGATGGATTTCTGAACTTATTCTATCATGCTACTGTATTTATTGGATTTAATCTGTTAAATTTGGTCAATCAAAGGCATGATATAACATAATACTAATTATTCTAATTAGCCACATCTTTTCCATTTCTTGCAAATCATTGTACACACTTTATAAACTAACTTTTAATATTATGCGTGCATACCAATGTGTAATGACTAGTCCTCCCAACCATAGAATTCTTCTATCTCCAGAATTAAACCCCGAGCTGAGATCCTCCCCAGAACAGACCAACCTCAATCTGTTCTAGAGCAGCTTACTTAAGCTATGCTTTCCCCCAAGCCTGTTTATAAATTATGCATCCAGAATTTCAGGATGCTTTTCTTCTTGTTTTCCTAAGCTTCCCTTAATGAGGGACTTTAAAACTACTTAATTATTTTCCATATTTTTACCTCTTCCCAACTACTTTCCTCTTCATTGGGGAATTTAGATTTTTCCTCTTCAATCTAAACTAGCATTTTTCCTTTCGAAGATTTTTGAAAGGTTTTGGGAAAGTCTTAGCCTTATCCATATCCTCATGGATCAGGCTTATGATCTTCAATCTCATCTGGTCATAGTGCACACATAAATATTCCATTTATTTTTCATTAATAAATATTAAAATAAATCCACATGCTAATTCTCCATTCGGGTCCACTCCCCATTTTGACTTATTTGCATGTCAATTAAAAAGCCTAGAACTAGGGGTGTTACATATCCCCCCCCTAACACTGAACACTGTCCTCAGTGTTACACTTTGAGGTTGATTTCTCAACTCAAGACGAATATTCGTCCTTGATATTTGCTCCTGTCTTCCATAAGTTTTTTGCAGAGTATCATTCCTTCTTCGACTTACTGATATCCTCTAGAGTTTTATTTTCTTCTTACTTCATTTCAAGAAGTGTATCTAGAAGAACATTTTTCTGCCGTCCTCTTTGTCCACAATTCATACCAACTAATATAAGTAGTATCATATACATATTTTGATAATCACAATGACATACTGAACTTTAACAATTTCAATAAATTTAGCTATTAGCCAAACCGTTCAGTTTCATAGTAGTTTAGTGCACTTTTAGCACAACTACTTATCATTCTTTGTCTTTTGGTGAGATTTCCTCCTCACGTAACCCTGGTCTAGCTCGGTTTTCTTGGTTTTCTTGGTGAATTATCTACACTTATTTTCACTTTTTACTCCTTTCTCTGGAGTATAAAATTCTTGTTACACACTTGGCTAAACAAAATATATAACTTTTCATTAGTATTTCATGAATTTAGAAAACCAACTTTATCATATGAAAATGTTCTACTTTACCTTTTTCTAAGTACATTTCTGTACTTCAAGTACCTTATCGCTGTTTGATTTTTTTTTTTTCAAACAATTTACTTTGTAATAACCAGGCTCAATAACAAGGTCTAAAATTCAATTTTTTTTTTTTTTTACTTTACACTTGAATTCTTTTCTTATCAAGTATATCAGTTAGTACTGTAGATCTTCGACTTGCATCTTAGTCTGTGATTTCAGCCTTACACTAATTGGTCGATTTCCCATCTTCCTATTTTATATAGGATCTAGATTTCATTGTCTCTTAGCAATCCTTCTACATAGGATTTTTTGTTACTCTTTCTTCCTAACCATGCAAACATGTCTTGTTTTAATTATCAAACTCGATTGGAGTTATCTGTATGTCCGAACTAAAGACATATTATGGGAATTTTTTTTCCTACAAAATTTGCTGTGTTAGATTCACATGATTTATGTACCCTCAATTTTTATCTTATAAATTCTTTCCCACTTGAGATATTTATCAATCTTTGTAGAAATTTGTACACTTAATAAGTAGTTCTCAGTTCTTTACCTCATTAAAGGAATCTCTATGTTCCACTGTTGAATTTATATAATCACTTGAGATATTCCTTTAGAAATTTGTAGAGGTAATTTAATATTTTATTACTTCAGCAGTATTCAAAATTTAGGGATATTCTTCCTTTACAAACATCCAAACACTTTTTCCTGTTCCTTTCAATTTATTAAGGAAATGCAAACACCCAGTTTTCTTATCATTTTCTTTATTTTTGCAAACAAAAAAAAAATCATTCTTTTATTCCTGAATCAAGCCCTTCTCATTTTTCTCAAGCATACATTTCAACAGAACCTTTATTACCAAATCAGGGAATATATCCATACTGCAATAATTTCACTCTTCTTGAGCTTTACTACTGCTCCTCTAGGCTTGTACAATTTTATATTCCAATTCCTCGTTTTTCTTATATCATGATTTAATTGACTGGTAAAACAAGACCACTTCAATTCAAATTTTTGTTTTTGTATCTTTGGTCAAATTTCTAACTATAGTTCTAATTTATATCTCATTGTCATATTACGAGATTCGGTTAGCATTTTAACTTTATAATTTATCATTCCATAACACTAACTTCTTTATTTGGAAATTAATCTGGAATTTCATCCAGAACTATCCTCTTACTATCCTTGGGGTCTAGAATTTTTCCTACCAGTTTATATTTTAGTTTGTTATCTTTATCCCACCAAATAAAATTGGCAGCAATTTTCGAGTTGACTTTTGCAGGTTCCATCGCTACACTTCTATGAAATTTTTTCTTTCAACGAGTTGGTAGGTATTTTCTATTACCCTACCCAATTTATTCATGTTTTCTCCTTCATCGAAACAGATAATGGAAATTATTGAGCTCTATACAATTTTCATTTATATTTTGTATATTGTTGAATGATTTGAAAACTTGCTATGCCAATTCTGTACCAAATTTTTGCATGCTGCATTTCTCCTATTTTTTTTTTCAAACCCTATCTAGGTTCACAGACTCATGTCTTTTATATAACATATATGGAAAATTCTTTTAAATTTTCTCTAAACTCTTTTATGAGATTCATATTCCTACTGACAATATGTCTAAAATGTGTAATAATGTACAACTTTCTGGTTCACAAGTCAGCACAGATAAATTTTTTTTTCATATTGCATATATGTAAATTTGTTTTATTCTACCACAAAATTCATATTCCTTCTATATGTTTCAGCTCTGCCTTCCTGTTGTTTTCATGCAGGTAGGGTTGAATCCATTTCATAGTGAAATGGTATATATATATATATATATTTTTTTCGCTCACCTCCATTTTTGAGAAAAATGTCGTCTAACATCATCTTATCTTGGCAGGTCTGACACTTGAAGAACACCACATATGCAGTAGTGCACTTGAAAACCACCACATATGCATTAGTGACACAATTTTTCTATGTGAATGTCACTAATAGTGTCAGTTTTGTTCAATTCTGCTTTAGCTGTTACAAAATTATAGAACACTAATACTTCAAAATTATCCATTTACTGTGATATATCCAACTTATTATAATTTCTCAACGATAAATTGCATTATTATATAATTTTATCGCCTACCACCTTAATTACTCCAGTACGCTTATATACTGATAATAACATATTCAACTTTCAATTACAACTGTCCTCTAAGACCTGATTCTTTCCCTTTAATTTATATGGATCTGATGGTTTTAACCATACCCCATATTTTTCCATTTATGGAATTACTGGTTCGGTCAATTCTTACCTCCTTACCCAGTCCTTCTCCTATTACAATGATTAAATCTTATATAGCTATTTAATCATGAATTGTTATATCCAAACTATCAAATTTGGAATAGTGTTTAACTTGGAATTCCACTCTATTTTTTTTAATATGTATCTCATTTTATACCTTCTTTCACAACCAACTGCAGTATGATCCTTCATATTCCATCATAGGAGGAAAGAAAACAAATATTTTTATTTTTATTTATTTATTTAATTTTCTTTTTCAGAATTCCTCTGAACTTCCTTCTTCCTCCTAGACTGTTGTCTAGAGGCATCCTCTCTCTCAGAATCTTATGCAAGATTCTTATCGAGATATGCTCTCTAATTTCTATATGTCTATACATGCACAGGTTGGTACTACATCGCCAAAGATATATTCAGTATCCTATGGATATAACTTTTTTTTTATATAACGAATAATATAGTTAAATTATTTTCCTAGACTGTACTAGGAACCTTCACCCTCTTCGTTGTTCCGTGAAGTCAATTTCCTTATAAGTTTTTCCTACTCCTCACTGGCTAAATATAGCCTGTCATTCTGACTTTTAAGCTGGGCCAAATCTCGTTGCATCCTATGCAACATAGCCCTCAAAGGAGCATTGGGATCTGGCATGTTATCTCCACCACCCAGATCAACATAGAGCTCATCCTCTTCAGTCATATTTTGTTCAGTATTTTTTTCTATAAAACAATACAACATCAATAATATACATATAAATTTCACTCATAGTAGTGAGGACATAAACAACCCAGTTTTTGAATTAGGGCCCTGATAGCATTTGTAACACCTCTCATCCACAATTTTTTTTTTCTACATATTATTCCTCCTTTATTTTTATACTTGTTCGTCATAGTTTAACGCACTTCTATTTCCATGCTGCACTTATATTTTTGTTACAATTAGATGATATCTGTCAACGATATATCTTTTTTTTACTGTGACTTAACCCCTTAGCACATTAGTCAAATGGTGAGGGGCAATTATTGTTCTAGATAATAGTGTGAGGGCACATTCTAGATAATATATTTACTATAAGAGTAAAATAAGGAGAAATGACATTCCTTACTCAACAAAGCTTTATGGACATTTCTGTATGGAAAATTTTAACTTGATACCTTTATTTCTCTTAATTATTTCAGTTCTTTAATTTACTAGAAATAATATTTCCTTTCTTGAAGAATTTACCATGGTTTCATATTCATTTAGCAGTATCAAACTAGATCTAAGTCTATATAGTGCATTAATGTTATTAAAATTTACCCATAATTTATAACCCTATATATATATCCATATGGGGCTTGCCTCACCAAAACAATTATAACCTTTATCTTTGGAAACAATTTAATTTCATATTCATTATTTATAATTATTTAATTTAATGTGCATGCATAAATATATCACACCCATAAAGGTGGAGAATTTTAATCTCCCTTAAATTTCGTGATACTAATATACTTTGATATTTCTTGGTTATTTTGGTCATCATTGAGTTTTCCAAGATAATTTATCCAATTCGACTTTATCCTGGAAATTAGTTAATAATTATTTTAACTTATATATGTATAAATTCCTTCTCCAAATAGTAATATCCTAATTATATATTATTCTCACTTGGCAAAATAATACTCGAACTTCTTAAATTGTTTTACTTCTTAACACCATTAATATATGGACTCTCTACATACCATAGTCCATTTCCAATTGAGGTATAATAATTACTTAATTTACTATTTATCATTAAGTAATTAAATACTCAATTTACCTTAAGTAAACTTTCACTTAACTCAACATTGAGCCAATTTATTTATAACCTACCCCACTCATCATTCCTAATGAATGTAAATTTTTGTTAACATATTTACATATTTTATTACCCAAGAATTGCACTATGCTCATTTATCATCAATCTAAATTTCAAATTTTCGTCTTTATCCTAGCTATAGTGCTAGGTTTCCACTTCACTTAAATGAAACTTGACATAGAGAATGAATGAGTTTCGAATGTATCCATTTGTACCAACTTGAAGTTTCTTATTACTAATTTAATATTAGTACAAAAAGTAATTTCCCTTTTTCCATGTGGTGTACATGTGACTTATAAAATCTACTTGTTTTATCCATCTATGATAATCGTTTAACCTAACCTCTTTACCTATTTCCAATTTGATTTATTATTAATACCCCATGGAAATATTTAACTTTATTGAGACATTGTTTCTACTTCAAATTCCGTAATGGTATACTATAGAAATCCTTGCATTAATGTTTAGCTTTGTTTAACTTTAATGATTCCCTCGAAATTGAATTTTTACAATAAAATTCTTTATGATTTCGAGACTAGATATTTATTAAAAATTACGGACGAGAGAGATCGACTTGGATACCATGGATTTTTAATGCACCAATTTATGATTTAGGGCAAATCGAGAGTTTGGTGATATGCCAACTCCAATCGTATCTCTATTGATATCTTTGAAGACTACACATGTCTTTTTGTACTCCTTAACGTCTCACTCATTTAAGAGAAATGACTGCTTCCTTAATTGCATATTTATTTCCCTTATATTTTTCTTTGTATTCAACTGATTATGAAACATCAATCCCCATTACCCATCATGAGATTACGCCACTTGTATGGCTTGGATTGATTAGGGTTTTGGTTTGCATCAGGATTTGGGATCAATCTTTCCACTGTGACTATTCTTCTTTCCTATCACTTAGTCGTTATTTTAGTTGAATTTTTTTGTTTTGAATCGCTTCAGTGCTAGATTATGAAGTGTCTTCCTACAAAACCCTCGGCTCTCCATTGTCGATAATAGGTAACTTAGAAGGTTCATTATGATTTCAGTTGTATCCAGTTGAAATTTGTTTTTATTTTTATATATGACCTGTTATTGCGTTTATGATTCATAGATCATGTTTTTATTTCTTTCTAGGAGAGTTATATATTTAGAGGATATTTCATCTTATTCCTCTGTGTATTTCGTAAATATTTGTTGTATATTTGAAGGATTTCTGCCTTATACGAATTGGTTTGGTTCTCTTCCATACGTCCTCTAGTCCCCTCATTCCCTTACTTTACGGAACGAACTTAGTCGCAAGCTTTCGAAGGGCACTCCACATCAGTAGGAGGAGTTAATGGGGTTCTAATACCCTTTTGTAATTTATAAATTTCTATTTCTATAACAATCCTTTTTCATATTGCAATGTTTTAAGATATTCCATTTTTAAATCGATATCGTATACCAATTTTTCGCTTTATCACCAGTATTGAATGATTTCTGATTTAGTGCATTTTCTGTACAACATAGGAATTTAATGAGTTGTGCCTAGATGACAAAGGGGAAATGATTTGTATTTGATTTACCCTCCATCAATCTCGCATTTACAGGTTTTTAATTTCATTCTTTTTTATTTTTTTTAATCTATTTGGTTTCCAATACTTATTGAGTTTTTGGTTTATTAAATTAGATATATTAACTTCTAATTTTTTTTCTTGTAGCTGCAAGTAAGGAACAAATCTTCCTTCCCATTTCGCATTCAATATGTTAGTTACCCATTCGATGGCTGTCGTTAATTGTGAGACTTCGTTTTGCTCCAGGTTGGTATTCCACCCATTGGAGACTTTCCGGATTTCCAGTTGCAAAATTTAGGGAGAATATTTCTCTCTTGGATAGAGAAATGTCAGCAGTCCTATTCCCTCTAGAGCTATATTTAAATTTATTTTTGAATCTATAATTATTACCATAACTTGGACATTCCCATTTTACAGGGTTATCCTCAATTGGTTCATACTCCTTCTATATTTTTTTTTAAGTGCTTATAATGGTTAAAATAACACCATATGGTCAATGATACCTATCTTTTTGTTTAAAATCGAATCTTGTGAGAGTGATTCATATATATACAAATAGCGCATTTTCTTTATTACATTTCTATCCATTATTTAAATTTCCTCATTTTCTTTTTCAGAATTGTCCATTTAGAAATCTCTGGTATATTTACATGTATACATAGTTTATATAACATCTGAGATTGTCAGTGCTAGAATTATAGATTCTGAGTTATGCTATCTTTAAAATAAAATTTTGGACAGGGTATAGTATTTATAAATAGAGTCACTTTGATTAATAATATTTTGGTTTAACTTCATATTTAAGATATTTCTCATTTTTTCTCTAATATCTCTATTTTTATTTTTAGATTATAAACATTTCAGTATAATAAAATTCTGAAGATTTTCTTGTATTTATTTACTCAGTTTTTTTTTTCATAATAATAATTATTATATATAATGGATTAGAATATAATCCTACTGTTATCTAGTTCCATTATGGTGAATAGTATTTTTCTGTAAACTAATAGTATTTTAGCTTCATGCTTATTTCTGTATTCTTACTTGTATACATAAATACAATAGTATTTCTAGGATTTTTGTATCATCCCCTAATAGTTACTTCTTCTTTCAGTAAATTTTGAGAAATCTTCAGATTAAGTTGTAAATTACTATTATGCAGAAAACAGAATGTTCATTTCCAAATGATATTTTTATTTGTCTGTTATCCACTGTTATCAACTGGTTGTTATAAGTAATAGCATTTGACTTGTTCATTAATGACATATTCACTGAATTTTCACCATTGTTCTCTAATGATATTTTAAAACTCAATCATTTATATCTATTCTCTTATTTTCTTTTGGTTCTAGATAGAATATAAAAGTTGATAACGATTATAAACATAATATCAGTTTTCTTATCTCCATATCCAAACCTGAATACAGGTTTCGACATTCTTGAAGATGGATTTCCTAACTTATTCTATCATGCTACTGTATTTATTGGATTTAATTTGTTAAATCTGGTCAATCAAAGGCATGATATAACATAATACTAATTATTCTAATTAGCCACATCTTTTCCATTTCTTGCAAATCATTGTACACACTTGATAAACTAACTTTTAATATTATGCGTGCATACCAATGTGTAATGACTAGTCCTCCCAACCATAGAATTCTTCTATCTCCATAATTCAACCCCAAGCTGAGATCCTCCCTATAACAGACCAACCTCAATCTGTTCTAGAGTAGCTTACTTAAGCTATGCTTTCCCCCAAGCCTGTTTCTAAATTATGCGTTCAGAATTTCAGGATGATTTTCTTCCTATTTGCCTAGGCTTCCCTTAATGAAGGACTTTAAATCTGCTTTATGCTTTTTCATCTTTTTACCTCTTCTCAACTACTTTCCTCTTCATTGGGGAATTTAGATTTTTCCTCTTCAATCTAAATTAGCATTTTTCCTTTCAAGGCTTTTCAAAAGGTTTTGGGAAAGTCTTAGCCTTATCCATATCCTCATGGATCAGGCTTATGATCTCCAATCTCATCTGGTCATAGTGCACACATAAACATTTCATTTATTTTTCATTAATAAATATTTAAATAAATCCACATAATAATTCTCCATTGGGGTTCACTCCCCTTTTGGACTTATTTGCATGTCAATTAAAAATCCTAGAACTAGGGGTGTTACATATATTTTTCACCTAATCAATTTTACCAGTAAGTGTTAAATGATGATATATAATACCTTCATGAAATAATGAAAATCATGTGTTTTAAATCCCATTATATGTCCATCAACTTTAAAGGATTTATTTAATTATGAACCATAACTAATAGGTGTCCCGATTGAACCTACAATATTTTTTAGTTAGTATAGCTCTTTCTTTTTCAAAATTCATGGAGCTTATGTATATTTTGAATTTTCTCTCTTTGGCCACACATGTTTTCTATCAAATTTGGTACACGAAAGAGCAATATCTCTCCTCGAATACAATGTGTCCTTCTCTTTTCCTGCTATAATTCAAATAATTCCATATGCAACATTTTTGAATATGTGCATAGGATCTAATAGGTGAGATATTAATAGACCCTTCCAATATAGGAGCTCATAAAATATGGATTTTCTTTTTATCCCTTCTAGCATCTTAATTACAACTTGTTATGGTTCTTCAATAGAATCACCCCCATCAAAAAATCATGTCAAACTTTAAATTCAACATCTTCTTACTTCTTAAGCCAATCGGTTGGATCCATAATCATGGGAGGGCCTTTATTTTCAACTTTTATATCAAATTCATTGTTATGGTAGTTTCTCAGCCTTTGAGCTGGTGGGAGAAAATCCTTGTTGTTTGCACAAATAAATTTATGAAGACATCTAGAATACTATCGTTGAAATTTTTATGCACATGTTGGATAACAAAATATCCCCTTTGTTTGAATATTGTATAAAAATAAGTATGAAATTTGGTTTTACACGTCATTTTGTCACCATGACATTTTACGGTCAATATGGATCTATCACCATCCATACTCATGCTTCCTTAGAAGTGAAACATTTATATTCCTTTACCAAGTCTTGGAAACTGGGAAAATAGCTCTTAAATACTCTTAAAGATGGCATGCACACTTGTTTCAGTCACTTCTTGTGCATGTGTGGATACTACTAAGCTTCCTTGTGGACTTATATGCTCCGTTTCCCGTTAAAACCTGCAAACCCCATTTAAAGTAAAGTAAAGGAAAAAAATAACTTCTAGAAGCATAGTTGGCCGTATATTCTTCCATCTAAAATCCTTCAAGTCATCCCAGTTAGAGCTAAATCCATCCAATCATGGAGCTTATCCCCTTGGTTCAAGGAACCCTAATTCCCTCATTTTTGGATCACACCCCTCTATTGTTGGATCTGAAACCTCCTAAGTTTCTCATATAAATTGAGCTGAAACTTCAGGGTTAGCGAGTTCACTTATGATAGTCTTATGCTGGTAATTCTAGAGTGCAAAGCTTGTTAAACCAAGGAGGAAGATTGGGAAGGCATATGGGAGGAAGATGTATGACATCAAGGCTTGGTTGTAATATGCTCTTTATATTGTTGAGTAATAAATTTGGATATTTTTTCTCATTGTGTTCTTTTTAGATTAATTAAAACAATTACAATTATTAATCTACTTGATCATTAAGTTAAGCTAGCATTTGGATTGTTACATACTGCAGATGATTTTGATTCTTTCAACGTTTGTGATTGCCAGTTTCTTTTGATTATTTGAGGACTTCCTTGGGACAAAATGGAAGTTTTTCAACAACCATCTCGTTGAAAGATAAGAGAATTATCATCTTTTCTATTTTTAATAATCCAAATGCTATTAGCTTAGGGAAAGAGATATTGTTATGTCTAATTGTTTTTAGTTATCCATTGGGATACTAGGGAGATCACTCTTGTGCACAAGAGTGATTTGTCTAGGTAACAGTTGGGATGAAAATTAATTATGAGTGTAAATACCAGAACAAAAACCCAAGTCCTCAAAAATCATGAATAACCAAACATAACACACCATACAACATGAAGGACTTATTTGATGGAGGACATGATATTTCATGTATTCTTATGCCTTTCCATAGTAGTTGCATCTCATCAATAAAAAGCAAAAGATAAACATGCATGTTTTTAACTTGATATTTTGCTGGAACAATGAGAGTTAGCATAAGGTTCTACTTTCTAACACTAATCCATGGGGGAATATTGTATACTATCAATCTGACTTGCCAAAAACTATAATTTGAGCTCATAAAAGAGAATGGACACACTCCATCAATTGCAAAGCCAAACCTCATATTTTACTTTTGTTGGCCATTTTTCCTCTATCTATTGCAATGCTTTGGAGTCGGTTGGAATTCACATGAATCCATATTTATTCATATTCTTTACATGCCAATCCATCAATTGAGAAAGTTACTTGAAACAAAACATTCATTAAATTTTAGTTATAATTGGCATGTGACATAAAACCTTCTTTGGAACTGTAGGGCCATGTACATCTATATGATATATATTCTCTTTACATACATGGCATTTTTCCTTTTCTAGATATTCATATCTGTATAAAATGCAATCATTTTACATGAATTAATTTTCTTATATTCAATCACCAACTGAACCAACAACTAAGGTGCCTCTCTACAAGTTAATGACAACACATTCTCTTCAGGAAATATTTGATTTTTTAGTGCCCTGTAAGATTACTAAAGATTAGACCAATATAATGTTTGACTTCTGATGAACATGTTTGATATGCGAATCTATATTATGAATATTCATATACAATATTTTGTTTAAATCCCCTTAAATAACTATAAATGAAGTTGATATATGTTTATGAATTACACTAATTTTCAATGCATTGTAAGAAATAGATTTTAACTCACATCAATAGGGTGGTTAATCCTTTGTCTGAATAACCAAATAATGAATTGATTTCTAATAATATTAATGTGCATACTATTTTTGAGGTTCTAATTGCACTTGAGTTGAACACACGTGTCTGTGTTGTTTTCTTGATGGAGTCTTTCAACTTGTTATCATTAACATTACGTTGTTGGTAACTACCCCTATTGTCGTTGTTATTATCAACGATATGATCATTATTGTCATCATTGTTTCCATCCAAAAAGAAACTTATAATAATTTTGTTCAGTCCTTCTTTATGGATTTCTTTTTTACTATCATGATCATAATCAGTAAGACTAGGTGGCATGTCATCAGCATATGCTAATCTCACCAGTTTCTCAAAATTTTCAGGTGGTAGATTTCTCTTTAAATATGTTATTTTCACCATGGTATGGTTTAAAGGATGGTTGGATCATCCTATCAAACTATTAATAGCCCATTTGGATCAGATTGGGTATTAATAGTTTTCCTTACATCATCATCTTCTACCTATTGACAAATGAAACTATTATTTAATGTCAGGCAAGAATTGGATAAATCATAAATGTATCGATTTCAAAGAAATACAAATAAATGTTTCTTAATAAATCCCATCCCATGTACTATAGTCTTGACCAACCTCTTCTTCAGTGTAATTATTTGTTGTGTTTGGAGGATACATTGTCATGTCCTCTTCCACCAACTGTGTTCTTTGTGATTGAATGGTTTTAGGTCCATGCCCATGTACATATGTTTTTTTTCTTTTGTTAGTTGAATGATTAGGTTATACACTTGCTCCAATCTCTATTTAAAATATCAAAAAATTTGCGTTAATTCATTTTAATATTGGATAATACACTATAAATTCTAATAACACTATGACAAAGTATGGATGTATCACAACATTCTTCTTAAGTTATGTATTGTGACATTGTTTGTGTATTTATTGGATATGACATGATCTGTTTCCATGGCCTCATCTTGCGCCTATAATACATAACATAGTAAATAATGTTTAGTGCACCAATTATATCATTTCAGCCAATATTTTATCCAAAACAAAACCTCTCTTTACTCATATATTTGAAATATCGATATTATGTTTTGGATTTCTAAAAAAACAACATAATTTATATAACTTTATCTCATCTATGTTGTAGCAATTTTGAATTCATCAACACAACCCTCCTTTGAACAAAAATATTAATATTAATAATAAAATTAAACTAATAATATAATTAAAATTAACAATATATACATATAAATATTATAAATTATTAATAAAAACACATTTAAAATTCATTTGAACATCATCTATGCTAACTTACAACAAGAATATATTAAAAAAATAGATTTTATTTCACCTACATTTATAACTTAAAGATAATTTAATGTTTTCACATTTATACAGAGGAGCCTATGCACACATTGTCAAATTCCTTGAGTGAGACAGGGAATACTCGCAATTAGTGTGATTGCTATTTATAACGTTCAATTTCTCGGGGAAGAAATGAAATATGTAATATATTATGTGACTTAATTCTAAGAGTCATGCGTTAGAAATTAAAAAAATTTAACTTAATTTAAATGGGTATTTTGTGTTTGAAAAATACAGTTTGAATAATTATGATATAACTAGATCTGAGGTATGTCTTAAATCAAAATTTCATAAGCTTTATTTTGATTAATATTAATGTTTTAAATTTTTTATATAATATAATAAGATTTATATAATAAGTTAATATTAATTTAATTATATGTTGAATTTTTTATTTTATTATAAATTTAATATGATTATTATAAGTAATATGTATAAATGTTAATATATAATGGTGTATGAGTAGTGTATATAGGTTTCAAGAGTGATGTTCATGATTTGATGTTATGCATATGTTCATCACAACAACTCCATATACATATTTATGGGTTGAGTTTTTACCAATGACATGGATGACTTGTTGAATGCCTTGATTAGTCATCTTGGTTAAGGAACCAAAACCATAGGTACACAGTTTTGACTTCGATTTCTCACGTAGTGCTTCTGCATTTTTACTACGCATAAAACTCATGGGCTGAAATTCTATTAGTGACGCGGGCACCTTTCCAAATGCCTTCGTCGGGTATTTTGTATAATGTCCCATATCCATAGGTTTTGGTTTTGAGTTTTATCTCATGCATGGTTAAAACTCCACAAATAATTCCATGGGTTGAATTTCTACCAATGATGTGGATATTTTGTCGAATTTCTCAATGTAGTTTTTGCTAAGGACATAATTAGTTGATTTTAAGTTTATCTTATAAAAATTTATCATTATTCTCTTTGTAGTACATATTCTTTGTAGTACACATTTTTTTAAAGTGAAAATAGATGTATCCTACAACAACTTCGAAAAATTCAATCACCACGAGCTAGCCGCGTATCATTTTTCTCATAGATTCCCTGTACAACATTACCCAAATCAGCCTCCTCGATAGAAAATAACAAACTACTTGGGTTTATATAATTAGCCTTTCCCTTCAAGGTACTATTATTTATCCCACCCATACATCTTGTAGTAAACCCCAGCTTAACGCTCATACATTTATATTTCTCTTCAATTACTATTATGTATCCCCTCCCATACATCTCTAATTTATTATTTTTATTTCAAAGTTATTTCTTTAAGCTCAAAGAGAAGCATTGCCCACAATGCGATTTTGTAAACAAAATCGTTCCTGAGGCGAACACCACTGAAAATAAGCATTCTTGTTTGGCTAAGTTGTTGTTACTGGGTGTACTCTTACATCAAAATCATCCAATATTCACATTGGATACCCACCGCTTATTTTTTCTTTCAAGGGAATTGAGCATTGATTGGTGGCTTGACATGCCATTGACATGCCTCTAAATGTCCAAATTTGACTAGTGATATTAATACAATGAATTGTCATATATTCCATTATTCACTTTGAAACTCATATTCTTTCTCTAATATGAGAGTGGTTGTCTTCAACATGTAATACAATTGATTTTGGTTTTGAGCTAGTGAAGACCGCACCTCAAACATAAACTCAGTCTTATTTCGAACCCATGTTCTCACTGTGATATGTGATATTAGCGTAATATGCCAACCACATACAATTTTTCTGTTATCTCTTTTTATCCATTTATGATTTTGTTCATAGATGTGCTTGTGACCCAGGATATACTTAAATCACCTTCACCAAAAAAATTCAACAAAGTTTCTTAAAAGAGGTGAATGATTAAAGTCCACTAGTTTTCTTTTGCACGTTCACTCTACATGTATAGAACGATTGACTAATGAGGGTGTTTCTAGAAATATCTTCATTGTTTTTCCAATTGAGGATTCTGAGACTCGACTCATGAATTACAGGTTTGTTGCATTAACTGTTCAACCTAGTCGGAAAAAGATATAATCGGATGGTTCAACCTAGTCATTTCAAGTAGGTAGCTTTAGCATTTTAACTAATATGAAACTAGTTTTATTTGACATCCTTCCTTCACCACTGTTAAATACACAAAGAGACAAACAAGAGATTGGGAGGATATATGTGACATATCTTCTCCTCTTTTTATCATTAGAAGTTCTTTCAAGTCTTAACCAGTCTTGAAGCCTGCAAATATAATGTTATATCCGAAATATGCATTTCAGGTATAGAAGTAGGGTATTCTAAATATGAGCAATAATTGATTTTGTGGATGATTCTTGTCTTCAATTTGTATGGATGCAAGCCTAAAATACATGGTGAATACCAATGGAAAACATAATTAGAATAAAACATACCTATTGTAAAATATTATTATTGCCACGTAATATGTGATGTCAACGACATGCTATCAATGTTATTCGAACACCAAAATAATGGCACAAAAATGAAATTAGAGAAGAGGATCACCAAGAAGGTAATAATGAAATGCTTTAATCATTCATGCCAAGATTCTCAGTTTAAGTTGGGTTTCATTGAAACTCTAAATTTGGAAATTTATAGTCATGCATAGATTTGTGGAAAATCATTTTCTTGGCATGTGGATTGCATGGTCCCCCTTTTCCTTTCTAAATGTTCCGTGTAGATGTTAATACTCTATTGTATACATAATGTTGGAGAGTTAAGTACCAACTAGTTTGATCTTATTACTCAACAACATGATACTATTATTAAACTTATTAATAAAGTTACTTCTTTGCAGAATGATACTTCCAGTTTTCGTGAACTTAATATTTCATGGAAAGAAACTAGTATGAATCCTTTTTTCTTCTAATCATGTTCAATAAGGCATATGAACGTAATTAATATGGGCTCCCTATTTTAAGGGTTAAATTTGAGTATTTTGAGAAGCATATTGGGTGGAGGAAGAATTGAGTAGAGTATTTCCCTACCTAGGAAGGCTCGCCATGAAGAGTTTCGTGTTGTTATTGAGTAATTAATCGCTTAAGGGATGAAATATCCTATTGATCCCCATAGGATATAGTCCTCAATACAGGATAAAACCTTAAAATACCTAATGTTTGGGAAAGTTTTGGAGCACCTGGGAAGAAAAACCCAAAGTTGGGGCTTGGAGTGTATTTTACTCAGTCAATTAAGTGAATAAACCCCTCCAAGAATCTATACATACAACAGAGATAATCTCATTTGGGGCATCATTAGATTGAATCAATTATCTATGTTTGTCTCTGAGCCTGAGGCTCTAAGGGTTTTAAAACCCCCTTCCCTATTAGGATTTGTTAGGATAATGCTTACTTAGTTTGGATTGGGTTGTTGAGGAAGTTGAGAGATTCTCTCAACTTCTCTCTCTAAGATTAGAATTAGCTTCATCTATATGTACGTATGTAATCTGGTGTGGACAGTAATTCAATTATTGTGTGTCTTCTTTGTGTATCTTTGCTCTCATGATTTTTAATATGGTATCAGAGCACTACTGGCTTAAATCCCTCACGGGATAGCCAGGAAGATGTGAGAGCCATAAATCGTAATCCTATGTAAATAGATAGGATTAGTGCGTGTGAATGTAGAAGAGTATTTTTATTAGAGATTGCTGTAAATTTCTGTGCAGGTTGATTTGTTACTGTTGTTGTTTTTAAGCGGTGATTTGGACAAGGACTAAGATGCTGGTGCAGTTGGAAAACGTGGACAACTAAGGAGATTCGAGTCTGCTTGATCTGTGCACGGAACCATCTCTCTTTCCGCCCCACATTTCCCACCATCACGGTCCATTATTTCTTTACTCAAATTCCTCCATGCGCCCATAATCCGTTTTCCAAGGCATCCTTGTTTGACTTAAACAATACCAGTACATCTCTGATTGTATATCAAAAGATTGTTTATCAAACGAATAGTGTTGCTTTCAGCATATGGGTTACTCAAGACAATTACTACATATATGATATGGGAGGAATCCATATGGAGATGGAGAGAGTGTTTCATATGAACGCTAGCCTCGGAGATTCCAGCTATGCCCAAAATTTGATTCTATTATAGAGAAGTGGGTTAGAAACTGTAAAGCCTATTTTGGAGGAAACCATTTTATCAATGAACATTATTATGAAATGCTTCGACACGTTTCACATTGCAGACCTTGGCTGTTCGTCCGACCCCAATGCGCTCTTCACCGCCCAAAATATAACACAGGTCCTCAAAGCCAAATATAGGGCTTTGGGAATTCCTCTTCTGCAGTGTCAAGTATTCTTTAACGATCTTCCTACCTCAGATTTCAACTCACTCTTTAAAATTCTGCCTTCTCTTTCAGTAACTACTGGTTATCAGAATGAAGACGGAGTTGTGGACATATCATATTTTGTAGCAGGCATACCGGGTTCATTTTATGGTAGGCTATTTCCAGACAAGGTTCTCCATTTTGTTCATTCTTCGTTTGGGCTTCACTGGCTTTCCCAGAAGAACATTGGGGATTCTATTGAGCCTGGTTTCATGGCTTCCCCGATTACAAGGGTAGATGAGAAAGATGCTATAGAGGGACTTGCGACATGCCTATACTGACGGAGAAATTGAAGCTACCTGTGAATTTGCTAGATATAGTTTTTGTCAAATTTGTTATTTTTTATATTGTTTTAAGTTGTAAAGAAGAACCAATTATTGAATATATTTACACAATTTAAAATAGTGTTTCTCGACGTTCTTTGGTGGCGAGAGGAAGTATCACTAATTTGATTGTGAAAATCTATTATATGTTGTAGACTCTTGTTGTACTTCGGTGCTCCAAGATCGACAATTACAGGTTATTTTTTATGAGTTTGTAAGTGTGTAAAGGTCACTTTGTAGGATTGATCGCTGATCATATTCAGTACTTAGAATATTTTCCTATAGACTATTGAAATTTATTCTTCGAGGTTATTTCAGAGATGGAAATATTTCCATAGGGTAGTTCAGTGTCAAGACTCTTCTTCAGGGGTGTCAAGAATCTTTAATCTTACAAATTCAGCATTGATGGTCAGAAGAAGGTGTACTTTATATGGGTTGAAAGGTAAGCTCGAAGATATGAGGGAAAAAAGAGCGGAATCCAGAAGACCACAGAGTGGGTAGAGTTGCTGATGAAGACCAGATCAAACAAAGAGATGAAAGTTCAAAGTGTTGTACTTGTGATTAATTATTATATGTTTTGTAAAGTAATCATTAAGGGAGGGTATTAGGATTTGTTAGGATAATGCTTACTTAGTTTGGATTGGGTTGTTGAGGAAGTTGAGAGATTCTCTCAACTTCTCTCTCAACTTCTCTCTCAACTTCTCTCTCTAAGATTAGAATTAGCTTCATCTATATGTACGTATGTAATCTGGTGTGGACAGTAATTCAATTATTGTGTGTCTTCTTTGTGTATCTTTGCTCTCATGATTTTTAATATTCCCTATCAATTTTGGTGATTAAAGGTTCCACCCTAGTTGATAAAAATTATTTTTTTATCTTTTCATCTTTCTATCCGTTGTGGCATAAGATTATCGAAGAGGTTTTCTACTGTGAGTCAATGATTTTTTCTAAAGTATTGAAGTTCTCCATCCTTAACAAAGAAAAAGGTGGAAGAATTTATAGTAGTTTTATTTACACTCTAAGGTAGGACAAGATCTCGGTGAAGGATTTTATCTTGGTTAAATTGGAATTCTGTGAGCCAAGGCAATATTGTGTGAGCTTGTATGTCACCCCTAGAGTGGATCTCTAAATCCTTTTGTAAGGATTTTAAGCTAAGATATCCCTGCATGGGTTTCTAGTAAGATCGAATGAATTCGAACGAGAGACATTTTGGTGGTGTGGTGGCCCTTTTTTTGTCAGTTTCAAAGGAAGGAGCTGGATTTCACTTGAAGCCCAAATTGTCAGTAGTGCCCTTATATTCTTGAAATGAGCTCAATAGGTTTCTACATTCTCCCTGTAACTTGTGAGGAAAGTACAATAATTTTATTGAAAGGGTAAAAAAAACCCAATAGAATATCGACTTCTCTCTGCATCTTAAGGTCAAAGTGCTAGTTTTATGCTATTTAGAGAAATATAGATATTTCATTTACCACAACGGACATGAAATCAACTCCTAAATTTTTCAAGGGTAGTATTTATACTTGTCATAAATTTTTAGAGGTGGTAGTTATATTTGTCATAAAGTTGAAAAGAAAAAACTATAAGAAGAAAACTATAAAAGGAAAGACATTATGGACAAACATTTAAAATCTTATGGTTTTCAAGTTTCTATGGTTATTTTAAATGAAGAGATCTCTAGATTATCCATAGTGTGATCAAATAATGGTCGACATTTCAAATCCTAATGGCAATCCATCTTATAGGAATAAAGTTTTTTAAGTATAAATTTGGTTTTTCAAAAAATAAAATAATAAATATAAATAAATTAAATTAAATTATATACTTGTTGGTATGAATATTAAAGTTTTTTTTACCCATTAAAAAAATATGTTTATGTTTGGTCAAGGTAAAATGTGATTTGCTTGTTGGAGCATTCTGTGCAGCTAAATAAAAGACAAGCAACAGCAGATCAAACACATCACAAAAGAGACACAGGGTTTAACGTGGTTCACCCAACCATTCTGGGCTACGTCCACCAAACATGGGCATCGGCAATCTTATTATTAATCAGGAGATTACATTACAATTCAGTGCCTCACAAACTCTCACACACACAACCCAATCCGTCTGGTCACCTGTTTTATAGCTAAGAGGATCTAACTTCCTCATAAATCCTCCTATAGCAAATATAGGATGCATTAACTCACTCCCAACAAAATAGAGCTAATATAGCAACCAAATTAGATTGTTGTCACCTACTGAGATTTTTGCCTATTTAATTAAAACAGAAAATCTCAACAATCTCCACCTTGACAACAATTAGCCTGATATCCTGTTTGTTTATTATTTTTATCTTTTCTGCAAGCCAAGAGAAGCCAAACACCAACGCAGCTTCTCCAACAAAACTGGTTTCGTGAACATGTCTGCACAGTTTTCCTTTGTATGCACCTTTTCAAGAGAGACTCCCCTTTCAGTAATAACTTGTCTTACAAAATGGTACTTAATTGGAATATGCTTTGATTTACTATGATAGGCCGGATTCTTAGCCAAATGTATTGCACTTTGACTATCACAAAGTAACCTTATGTTGCCTGTAACCTACCAAACTCACCAAGCAAACCTTTCAACCAAACCGCCTCTTTGCAAGCATGCGAAGCAGAAATGTATTCTGCTTCAGTAGTGGATAAAGCAACAATGTTTTGTAGCGTTGACATCCAGCTAATAGCTCCACCTGCAAGAGTAAAGACATACCCTGAAGTTGACCTTCTCTTATCCAAATCACCTGCAAAATCAGAATCAACATATCCACAAACATATTCACTGCTCTTATTGTAAGTGATACAATAACTACTTGTGCCTCTCAAGTACCTAAGCACCCATTTCACTGCTGACCAGTGTTCTTTACCCGGATTTGCCATGTACCTGCTGACAACCCCAACTGCATGTGAAATATCTGGTCGAGTACAAACCATTGCATACATCAAACATCCTACTACATTAGCATATGGAATTCGAGACATATAATCCTTTTCTTCATCTGTATTAGGACATAAACTGGAAGAAAGCTTAAAATGGGAAGCTAAAGGGACTGACACAGGCTTCACATTGTTCATACCAAACCTCAAGAGTATTTTCTCAATATACTTCTGTTGTGATAGCCACAGCTTACCATTGCTTCTGTCTCTGAAAATCTCTATGCCCAAAATCTGTCTTGCTGCTCCTAGATCTTTCATATCAAATGTCCTTGCCATCTGAGTCTTTAACCTGTTGATTTCTTCAATGCTTTTGCTTGCTAAAAGCATATCGTCAACATACAACACTAAGATAATGAACATGCCATTACTTAATTGCTTAAAGTAAACACAATGATCATATTCACTTCTTATATATTTTTGACTCAACATGAAAGAATCAAATTTCTTGTACCACTGTCGAGGCGACTGCTTCAGACCATACAATGACTTCTTGAGCCTGCAGACAAATTTCTTATTGCGATGCTGAAAAAACCCTTCCGGTTGTTCCATATAAATTTCATCATCTAAATCTCCATGTAAAAATGCAGTCTTAACATCTAGTTTCTGTAATTCTAAATCAAGCAAAGCAACTAACGCTAACACAATTCTAATTGAAACTATTTTAACAACTGGTGAAAATATCTCATGAAAGTCAATGCCTGCTTTCTGAGAAAACCCTTTTGCAACCAGCCTCACTTTGTATCTGTCCTCTGTATCATTCACACCCCGTTTCACCTTGAAAACCCATTTACATCCCACAATTTTCCTGTCTTTTGGAAGTTCAACCAGATCCCATGTGCCATTCTTACCTAAGGCCATCATTTCTTCCTTCATGGCTGCTTTCCATTTGTCACTCTTTGAACCTTCTACAGTTTCCTGATAACACAAAGGTTCATCATCGTTTGTGGTCAAAGCAACTGAAGTAACATAATCATCATACCTTCTAGGAGGGCGTTTGATTCTTGTAGACCTCCTTAAGGATGTTTCTGGTGCTTCCACAATTGGCTGACTACCATATGTAGGAACTTCTTCATGATCACCATCTGAGACCTGTTCACGACCTACATCTGAACCCTGTTCATAATCTGATTCTGAAACCTGTTCATGACTAGAATCTGAACTATGATCATCATGACTATCATTAGAAGTGCTGTCAAACTGAATGTGCTGAAAATTAGATACATCATCCTGTTTCAATTTATTATCTACATCTAACTGTACAAGAGAGGATTCATCAAACTTTACATCTCTGTTGATGATGATTTTGCGGGTAGTAGGATCCCATAATCTAAATCCCTTTGTTCCATCACCATACCCAACAAAGATATACCTTTTTGATTTTGGATCTAATTTAGTTCGCTGATGTTTAGGTACTAGAGCATATGCATCACAACCAAACACTCTGAGTTTAGAATAATCACAAGGGTGACCTTTCCATACCTCTTGAGGAATCTTACAACCTATCGCTGTCGATGGTGACCGATTTATCACATAACAAGCTGTAGCCACTGCTTCTGTCCACAACTCCTTCTGCAAACCAGCGTTACTCAGCATACTCCTTGCTCTCTCCAAAAGAGTCCTGTTCATGCGTTCAGCAACTCCATTTTGCTGAGGAGTATAAATAGTAGTATTATGTCTCTCGATCCCTGCATCCTTGCAATAGTTTTCAAACTCCTTGGAAGTAAACTCACCACCATTGTCAGTTCTTAAACATTTTATAGTTCTACCAGTGATGTTTTCTACCAATGCTCTAAACTGCTTGAAAACTGTAAAAACATCAGACTTCCTTTTCAACATGTAGACCCACACTTTCCTAGAAAAGTCATCAATAAACGATACAAAATATGACGAGCCACCATATGAGGTTGTAGGTGCTGGACCCCAAACATCTGAATGGATATAATCAAGTATTCCTTTACTAGTATGTTTTCCTGTTTTAAACTTTTGCTTACTTTGTTTGCCAAACAGACAATGTTTACAGAAATCTAACTTTCCAGACTTTAGATTAGGAAGTAATTTGCGATCAACCAAAATCTTTAACCCTCTTTCGCTCATATGGCCCAACCTTTGATGCCATAGGCGAATGGAACTACTATCATGTTCAGACACCGTAGACACATGAACTGACCCTGTTCTTCCTTCTAACTGAAACAGATTTCCTACTTTCTTAGCTTTCATTACTAGTAAAATACCTTTGTAAATTTTCATTACTCCACCTTGAATTACAGTTTTATATCCATTTGTATCAAGTGCTCCCAGTGAAATTAGATTTTTCCTTAAATCTGGTACATGTCTTACATCAGTTAACATTTTAGTTGTCCCATCAAACATTTGCAGCTGTATACTCCCTATTCCCACAATATTAGATGTGACATCATTACCCATGTACACGACTCCATCATTAACTAATCTATACATCTTGAACCATTCTCTATGAATACACATGTGGTTTGATGCACCAGAATCTAACAACCAATGTTGATCATGATTTGACAAATTAACTGATAACACTTCGTCGCTCATACCTGAACCAGATGCCGAACCTGTATCTGTCGTGTTTGCTTCTTTCTTCTCTGTCGAAGAGTCTCCTTTCTTCTCTGTTTGCTGTCTCTTCCAACAGTCCTTCAAATGCCCCGATTTGCCACAAAACCAACACTTTACTTTGCTCTTCTTCCCTTTCGACTTTGAACGCGAGTTGCTGTGCTTCCTGAAGCGTCTTTCTTTAGAACGACCTCTAGCCATCATTGCCTCTGATGTAGAGGTGTCAGCATTCGACCGCTTCCTGGTCTCCTCGGAAAACAAAGCTCCGATGACATCATCAAATTCAATGGCTTCGGATGAACTAAGACTTATAGAAGTAACAAAATGATCCCATGACTCAGGCAACGAGCACAATAAAGTAGTAGCTTTATCCTCTTATTCAAATTTTACTTCTATACTTTCTAATTGCACCAGTAGAGTATTAAAAACATTCAAATGATCAGTAATCGATGTACCTTCCTTCATTCACAAGCTGTATAGCTGCCGCTTCAGGAGAATTCGATTTGTCAAGGATTTCGTCATGTAGAGCTTCTCAAGCTTCGACCACAGGCCTGCAGCTGTTTTTTTTGACAGGATATTAAACAACACATCATCCGCCAAACACAGCCGAATAGCACTCACTGCTTTTTCATCCATCTCGGCCCACTCATTATCTGTGATGTTGTATGGCTGTTTGGATTTGCCCAACAACGCCTTAGCCACGCCTTGCTGTACCAGGAGATCATGCATCTTTACCTTCCAGATCTCGAAATTATTTTTGCCATTAAACTTCTCGATTTCAAACCGGGCACTTTGTGTTTTTGCCATATTATGTCACAAAAAACAACCTCCAATTGCAACTTTTAGATAAAGAATGCCCTTAAATAAAAAAAATACCCTTCACCTTTAAAGTGCCTTTCACTTCATACCATATGCAAATGGTATTAGAATTACAAATCGATTTTTTTCTTTTTAAAAAAAAACACCACTTCAAAATACCATGTGCAAATGGTAATAACATCGACTTAAATCGTAACTTAAAACAAAGCCAATACAAATCGATTTATACAAATCGATTTTACAAACTTCAAAGTGAGCATTCCAATGAATCGATTTATTCTTCAATTCAAAAAATCGATTTATTCTTAAACCTTTTAAAATCGATTTTTTTCTTTTTAAATCCACTGCTTCAAAAAAAATCGTTTTAATTAAAACACTTCAGAAAAAAAAACCGATTCTTCAAAAATCGTTTTATGAAATATGAAACACAAAACGATTTCTAATAAAATAAATTGACCCCTTTTTTCTTCAAACGGCATTTAATAACTGAAGGCATTCCGATACCTGTCTAGCTCACGGAGCAGCGACTTCTCATTCGTCGATTTCCATATATTAGCTCTCGGTTAAATGATCAACGACTTACTGTGTTTGTCACGGCGCTAATGGTTTCACGCAGTTCTGGTCAGCATTTCAACGCACTAACAATTCTGCGCACCATTCAACTGAATACACCAGCAGGCAAGAAAATACACACCACGCAGCAATCCTCCTTACGCAGACACGCTCCACGCATCAGCTCCAGTGGACATATGCAGATACGCTCCACGCATAGAACAATCGACCTCCACGCAGCAATGTTCTCTGGTCTGCGCGCTGGCGATTCAACTCCAACAAACCTCTGATACCACTTGTTGGAGCATTCTGTGCAGCTAAATAAAATACAAGCAACAGCAGATCAAACACATCACAAAAGAGACACAGGGTTTAACGTGGTTCACCCAACCATTCTGGGCTACGTCCACCAAACATGGGCATCGGCAATCTTATTATTAATTAGGAGATTACATTACAATTCAGTTCCTCACAAACTCTCACACACACAACCCAATCCGTCTGGTCACCTGTTTTATAGCTAAGAGGATCTAACTTCCTCATAAATCCTCCTATAGCAAATATAGGATGCATTAACTCACTCCCAACAAAATAGAGCTAATATAGCAACCAAATCAGATTGTTGTCACCTACTGAGATTTTTGCCTATTTAATTAAAACAGAAAATCTCAACATTACTAAAGAATCAACTGAACATGTGATTCATCAAATAATTTGGAGAATGGAAAACACTCCCATGAAAACTATTTTAAATTCATTTGCATAGGCTCTTCCATGATGAAAATTTTAAATTTATTTAATCGTTCGCTTGGTTTCGGATATGGACATCTTTTATTTTCAAGAATGTTTGTGGTGTTAATAGTTTTTAATTTTATAGAGAATTATACATATTTCATTCCCCACAAGGGACATGAAAGACGAATAAGAATGTTTACTTTTATAGTAAAAATGGTTAGTGTTTTTATTAGTTTTATATTTTGTAGAGAAATATACATATTTTGTTACCCACAAGGGACACCAAATATTTCAAGGCTCTTCAATTTTTGGAGGGTAATTAGATTCCTAAAATTATAGGAAGAAAACTATAAAACGAAAGACACATTATGGAGAAGGTTATTTTAAAAAAATTCTTGAAGCATGAAAAATTTCATAGGATAAAGATGGATTTGAGAAAAGAGTTATTGGAGCTCTAATATTAACTTTTAATTTTCTTCAACTGAATATTTTGGAGTTTCTTAAGTTTTATAATTTTGATAAGTTAATTTTTATAATTTTGATAAATTAATTTTCTTGGATAATATTTCACTTATAATCATACGTGATAGCCACTCAATTGGCTTATAAACTTTCCAACTATCACAACTGAAAATAGACATTACAGAATTATGCTATATCGAAGCACCTTAAATATGTTCTGCCACTTTAGGTTCACACATACACTCTCATGCATGTGCGCGGGATTGTCGACCTTAGACCTAATACTTGTCTTTTGTTTACTCAAGATGCATACTGATCTCTCTAAGAGAAGTTGCAGGCCACGAGAAAACTTTAGACGAACTCCTACTTAAAATGAAAAAAGAGGAATTCGAAAGACTCCAACATTAGATGGCTTGAAGAGGTATCCTCCTCTTTATTTATAAACCTCCAATGGAAAACAAGGTCTCTCCTTGGGACATGATTTCCTGACATGATTTAATAGAATAGTCCTTAAAGTTAATGACTAATTTTCACTTTACCGTAGATCCTCCGAGACGTTCTTAAAATCCCACCAGTAGTCAAAGAAGTCCTTCGAGTATTAGAGATTCATCCAACAAATATTACATAGTGGAGATTTAAAGGAATCCCATGGAACCTTTATAAAAGAAAACAGTTTATGATTTTGTTGAAAACCCAGGAGAACAATCTCGCTCCATAAATGATGTCCATACCAATGGTACATAATTATTAATAATAATCATTAGTAATACTCATGGGTTCCCCGCATGAGTATTTTAAAGTCCTATCAGAATCATAGGAATCATTTCTACATGTTTTACATTTACATCCTTCAAATTTAACATGCAGATGAGTACTATAGCCTGGCTTGTCTCCACTTCTAGGTCTTGTACTAGCTTCTTGGATTGGGTAAAGATATTTTGAAAATCATTTCTCAACATCCAACCCTTTCGTAAAAGCACACGGGTCGCAAATAAATTATTCTTAAAACATAAATTCAACCTTAAGGTTCCATTCTTCTATTTCGGTTACAATTCCTACCACTTTCTCTTTATGATTCAAAATATGATTTTTATACTCGATATAGTTCAAGGTTTATAGTGGTGTAATTTTCCCTCCAATATGTTTGAGTTTGAATAAAAACCATAATTAGTGTTGAGCAGTTTCTTTCATATCTGCTTGAAGATGTAAGATAAAATTATCCTGTCTTTGGATCCAATATTTTCTTGGAAAAAATGTATCTAAAAATATCTTTCCGTCCTTTCCAAGGATTCCTGGCCATATTATCTAGATCTATTCAAATTATAACATTTTCCTTTTCTATAATTATCTACAAAATTAAGGAATAAGCGACCCCATTCATTATGCCAAAACCAAGCTCACAATAGAATTGGACTATGTACTTTGATGGTTCTAAAATGCCGAATGGATATGGAGTTGGTTTCATGCTTATAAGCCCACACAATAAGAAGTACATCCTGAAATGTTGTTTGGAGTTTTAGTGTATAAATAATATTTTCGAATATGAGACACCCATACTTGGACTAAAGAAAGCCATCGATCTAAAGGTATAGTTTCTCAAGGTAATTGGTGACTCAATAGTGGCCACTCATCAGGTATAGGATACTATCCACTTTGTTTAACCAAATCTTAAAAACTACTAAAAGGAGCTATGGTGATTGATTAATTATTTTAAAGCTTTTAATATCATTTTTTTTCCTAGGCTTAGAAATGTTGCAACAAATACATTAGCAAATGTAGTCACTAGAATGTCGCTGTAGAGAAATGGTTCTTCTATAGAGATTATATATAAACCTTATGTTCCTGATAACATCACTAATTTTCGTGTTTTCAATGATGAATAACAGATACTGTATTTTATGACTAATGTAGACGTGTTTGAAGATGCTTCCATTGAAGAGGATAAGGATTCGTAAGAGGCATATAAGGCAATGAAACGAAATATTATTCCAAAAGGCATAGTGTCCCTGGAAAAATTATATGGCCTACAAAACCAGTGCAGAAGACAAACTAACTAATACAAGAGATCGAGGTTTTCATATAAACAAGTCAACCTAGGAAATCAAGAAGATCCAAAATATATAAACCTTGGTACACGTTGTTCACCACAAGAATTAAAATCATTAATTCGCCTATTCAAAAAGTATTTTGATGTGTTTGCACAGACCTATGATGATTTGAAGACATATGATACTTGTATCATCCAACATCTCATTCCCATTAAAGAAGGGGTGAAACCCTTTCAATAGAAGCTGAGGAAATTTCATCCAATGTTGGAGCCCTTGGTTCAAAAGGAATTGAGAAAGTTTTTAGATGCTCAAATCATTTCCGAGGTTAGACATTCCACTTGGGTTTCGAATTAGGTCCTAGTGAGAAAGAAGTCCACTCAAATAATGTTATTTGTATACTTTCGCAACCTAAATCGGGCATTAGATAAATATAATTACCCAATGCCATCCATGGAAAAAATCCTCCAAATAGTATCTTGGTCCTAGATGTTCTCACTTCTACATGGTTTGTTTGGCTATAATGAAGTGCTAGTGTTAAACTAGATCATCTCAAAACTACATTCAGGAGGACCATGTGGGGAGCATTTTCTTTTAAGCATATGTCATGATGGCGTATCAATATTGGTGGTACATTTCAAGGAGATATGGACATCTCTTTCTGTGTCCTGATTGGCTAAAGTGTAGTTGTCTATTTGGATGATGTAACTGCATTTTCCAAAAGAAGATCAAAAAATGTATGTCATCTAAAGAAAATATTTGAGAAACGTAGTAAATATGGGATTTCTCTCAATCCCAAGAAAACAAAATTTTTCGTGTTAGAAGGCACTCTCTTATGGAACATCATTACAAAAGTGGAATCAAAGTTGATCTCAAATTTAGGGTCAAAGCTTTAACTCAGATCATGTTCCCATTGAATAAGAAAGCTATGCAAGCTTTCTTATGGGAGATTAATTTCCTATGAAAGTTCATATTTTATTATGCTTAATAAGTAAAACCTCTACATGAGATGATTAAGAAAGATGCGAATTATAAATTGGAAAAAATGGAAAAGAATCCTTTCGCTCAAATTAAACAATTTATTGCTAATGAATGTGCATTATTTAGTCCTGATTATGACAAACATTTCCTGCTTTAATTTTTTTTTTTTGGATTTTTCTATTAGAGTCGTACTGACTTAGAAGGATGTTGAAGGAAACAAATGACCTATTTCTTTCATAAGTGTTATTTTATAGGGGTTGGACCAGAATTATCCTGTCATCGATAAAAAAGCTTATTCTTTGTATAAGGTAGTAAATATTTTAGACCCTATCTCCTTAAAGCTCACACGATGATTTGTGTGCCTCATCCAGCTATCACAACACTCTTTGTTCAATAGGAGCTTGTGGAGAAGAGCGAAAATTGGATGACCTACTTACAATAATATGATCTAGAGCTTAAACCAGTTCATACCATTAAGGGTCATAGCCTCTACCAACTTGTAGCTAAAGCGAGAGATGCTCCTGTGAAAGATATTTCAAGTTGGGAGTAGTGTTATCACTCTGTAATTTCCAAGGTTGTGAAAGGAATAACAAAGGTAAAAAAAAAAACACTATGTAGCTATGAATATAGCCTTTCCAACTCCAAGGAGGGCTCTCTCTGTCTCATTGGTTACTTGATCTAGTTCTGAGGAGATTTCACTGTTCTAGAACAAGTTAGGGTGTGGAGGAGTGATAAATATGAGTGAAAATGGTAAAAATGGCGCAAAATGGATGAACATGGGGGTTTTTATGGTAACAACAAAGGTCCGTTGGAGGCACAGGACCATTAAAACTCATAAATAGTAATATCGGGAAATTTTAAGTCATAACAGATATTGCCATATGTCGTGATAGGAGTGGATGTGAGAGCGTGGGAAGTGCTGGCGGAAAAGACAAGCGGATTGGAGGGTTTTCAGAGGGGTCCATCGTGGTAAGCGGAATATAGAGGGGGGTGAAAAATGGTGGAAGTTTGACACATTGCGTGGGGTTGGCAGGGAGGAAACTGATTTTCAGAACCCCCCCTTCTACAGATAAAGCTAGGATGGGCTAAGGGGGCGGAAGGCATCATGAATCGTTAATGTGACCTGATGCTAATCAGACTGTCAGATCATGAACAGGGCTTATCACTATGTGACAAGCACTTTTCTTCGATTGCGTAGGTTATTAAATTAGCTACAATACTTTGGATAAAACAATATAATGTGCCTATGCTTATGATACAACTCAAATAATGTAAAACATACATTATAACCTTTTTCAACCTTTTTCAATTGAATTTTCTCCTAAGCTAAGACTAATTTTGACTCTCAAGGGTACATTTAGATGTCGAGACCTCTATTTTATTTTATTTGAGAGGGAAAAATCATCTATTCTAATCCTATCTATCCATTTCTTCCATTGATCCAGCTTAAACAATTGGATCAATTTATTCATCTACCTACCTATTTTTAGCCAAGATTAAATGGTTTGGATAAATTATTCCTCTAATATAACTAATAGAAATTAAAACTTGTTTGACAAAGATTATAATATGATCTAAGAAACAACTTAATGTTGTGTAATTTTAAACAAGTTTCACACAACATTGTATTTATTCTGAAAATCAAACTATTTATCTGGTAGTGGCATTTTAATTTGCATCACTTTCACATTTTTTTTTCTTTTTTACATGGGGTTCTTTCATCATCATTTTTTTATTCTTTCACTGTTTTTATTTTCTTTTCTTTTTATTTTCTTTTGTTTTTATTTATTTTATTTTTTTCTTTTCAAATGCCCTCTTTTCATTTTTTTTAAATTTGTATTTATCTATTTTTTTGGAAATCATTTGCAAAAAGAAATATTATTTACAATTTCATATGGCGCAGAGAAACTATTCAATCACCTTTTAATCCTATGAATTATAGGATCCTAATAGTGGCTCCAGTTGGGGATGTCACTCTCCTTGTGAGGTGACAAGAACTATTGACTAGTAGCCTTGAATTCTCTACTTCAGTACTTTCCTACATCTGGGTTAATTTCTTGTTGTGGTAGTTATGGTGGCAAATTAACTAGGAACTTAGGGCCTTCTCTTCAGGCTTCAACTTATGATAATAATTAGCCCATTCATGACATTAAAAAACAATGATATTTTCAATGGATTTATCAAGAAACACTTTTATTCATGTGAAAAATAATGTTTCAACATCCTGCCATTTACTGGTCCACCAAATAGCACTCCTCCATCCAAATACTTGAGGAAAAATGCATTATGACCCCTATAGGAATGCATTATGTAAGGTCCTTTCCATAGGCTATCAAACTTACCATGCTTGTGTTTCTCTTCTCTTCTTGAATCAAATTTCAAAACATTGTCTCCGAATTGAAAATCATCAGCCTTGGTCCGCCTGTCATAAATTTTCTTGGTTTTTCCATATATTACTTGTGTTTTATTGTACACTTCTTCTCTAGATAGTTCCAACTGTATGGTTTGATTTATTGAGTTTAAAATATTTATTCTTATGGTTTTTTGATTTCTTGGGTTTTTCAGTTTAAAATTATAATTCTTAGAGTTTATTAATCTCTTGTGTTTTTAATGTTAATCTATTGGCTTTATTGATCTCTTAGATTTTCAATATTTATCCCTTGGGTTCACCAATTCCTTTGGTTTATTATATTAAACCCTTAGGTTTATTAGTTATTTTGGTTTATAATATTAATAATCACTTCGGTTTATTAATCTCTTGAGTTTATATTATAAATTGTTAGTGTTCATTAATTTCTTAGTTTTTTATTTTAAAATATTAATTCTTAGGGTTTATTAATCCCTTGAGTTTTCTAATTCTTTGGGTTGTAATATTAACTGTTAAATATAAGTTGTACTTTAAATTAATGCATGTTCCAATATCACATTATGAAAAACATTGTCTCAATATGAAAATCAACCATGCCCAACAATTGTTAAGCATCGTTAGTCGTAGTTGATCAAGGTATTCCATGGTCGAATGTCACATTGTGCCAAAGATTATCCCAATGTGAAAATAAACCATGTCCAACCATGGTCATTCATCATCCAATGTCGCATTGTGACAACAATTGTCTTAATGTTTAAATCAAACATGCTCAATCATGTTTATTATAAGTTTTATTGTATTTATCTAAAGGTTTTTATATACTTGAGGATTATAATATTAATCTCTTAGGTTTAATATTATTTCCTTGAGTTTATAATATTAATAATCATGTGAGTTTACTAATACTTTATGTTTAAGATATTAATTTGTAGGCTGTATTAATGTATTTTGCTTTCAATATTGTTAACTTTGCCTTATTGGTCCTTTAGGTTTTTAATATTTATCCCTTGGGTTTTAAAATCTCTTGAGTTAAATATATTAATTCAAGGGTTTATTAATTTCTTAGGTTTTTTAGTTTAAAATGTTGATTCTTAGGGTTTATTAATCTCTTTTGTTTTTAATATTGATCCCTTGGCCTTATTGATGCCTGAGGTCTTTAATATTTATCCCTTGGGTTCACTAATTCCTTTGTTTTGTAATATTGAACCCTTGGGTTTATTAGTTCTTTTAGTTTATAAAATTAATAACCCCTTGAGTTTATTAATCTCGTGTTTAAAAAAGTAATTCTTAGGGTTAATTAATCTCTTGAGTTTTGAATATTTATTATCAGGCTTTATTAATTTCTTGGTTTATAATATAAATATTTATTGCTTGGGTTGACCAATTCATTTGGTTTATAATATTAAACCCTTGTGTTTATCAGTTCTTTTGGTTTATAATGTTAATAATCCTTTTAGTTTATTAATCTCGTGAGTTTAAATCATTAATTTTTAGGGTTTATTAATCCCTTGAGTTTTGTAATTCTTTGGGTTGGTAATATTAGGCATTAAATATTAGTCTTACACTTTAATATTAATGCATGGTCCAATGTCACATCATGAAAAACATTGTCTTAATATGAAAATCAACCATGTGCGAAAATTGTTAATCATTGTTAGTCGTAGTCAATCAAGGTATTCCATGGTTTAATTTAACATTCTAATAATATTGTCTCAATATGAAAATCAACCATGGCCAACAGGGATAATTTTAAGGATGGAAAATTATCTTGAAGTTTAAAAAATTGGCGAATCTCAGTAGTCCCTAATATGCAAACTATAAAATTTTTATTGATGTATTTGTAGAATTATTCAAATTTATAATGATATTATATATATTTTCTATATAATGTTGGCCATTTTTAATGTAAAAAAATTTTATATTTTAAAATTTGGGCGAATCGTTTTTATAAAAAAATGGAAATTGGTGAATCTTTTTTTTGGGAAAACCATGGAAAATTAGCCCACCTGCGAATATTAGCCCCTAAAATTTTCCATGATGGCCAACCATGGTCATTCTTTGTCCAACATCGCATTGTGACAACAATTGTTTCAATGTTTAAATCAAGCATGCTCAAGCATGTTTATTTTACGGTTTATAGTATTTATATAAATGTTTTTACATACTTTGGATTTATAATATTAATCTCTTAGGTTTAATATTATTATCTTGAGCTTATAATATTAATAATCATGTGAGTTTATCAATCATTTTTGTTTAAGATATTAATTTGTAGAATTTATTAATCACTTATGTTTTTAATATTGATCCCTTCCCCTTATAGATCCCTTAGGTTTTTCTTATTTATCCCTTGGGTTTACCAATTCCTTCGGCTTATAATATAAAACCCTTGGTTTATTAGTTATTTCGATTTATAATATTAATAATCCTTTGGTTTTTAAAATCTCTTGAGTTAAAAATATTAATTCTTAGGGCTTATTAATCTCTTGTGATTTTAATATTTAACCCCTGGAATTATTGATCCATTCGGTCTTTAATAGTTATTCTTGGGTTCACCAATTCATTTGGTTTGTAATATTAAACACTTGGGTTTACTAGTTATTTTTGTTTATAATATTAATAACCCTTTGGGTTTATTAATCTCTTGTGTTTAAAATATTAATTCTTAGGGTTTATTAATCTCTTGAGTTTAAAATATTAATTCTAAGGGTTTATTAATTTATTGGTTTATAATATTAATATTTATCCCATCGGTTCACCAATTCCTTTGGTTTATAATATTAAACCCTAGGGGTTATTAATTCATTTGGTTTATAATATTAATAATGTCTTTCGTTTATAAATCTATTGAATTTAAAATATTAATTATTAGGGTTTATTAATATCTTAATTTTTTGAGTTTAAAAACATTATTCTTAGGGTTTATTACTCTCTTGCTTTTTTAATATTGATCCCTTGGCCTTACTGATCCCTTAGGTTTTTAATATTTATCCCTTGGGTTCACCGATTCCTTTAGTTTAAAATATTAAACCCTTGAGTTTATTAGTTCTTTTGGTTTATAATATTGATAATCCCTTGGGTTTATTAATCTATTGAGTTTAAAATTTTGATTATTATGGTCTATTAATATCCTAGGTTTTTGTGTTTAAAATATTAATTCTTAGGGTTTATTAATTTCCTGGTGTTTTTAATATTAATCCCTTGGCCTTATTCATCCCTTGGGTTTATTATTTCCTTGGGTCTTTAATATCAATCCATTGGGTTTATTAATCCTTTAGTTTATTAATTCATTGGGTTTATAATATTGACAATTCCTAAAGTTGATTGTTCTCTTTAGTTTATAATATTAATGATCATGTGAGTTTATTAGTCATTTGTATTTAAACTGTTAAATCCTAGGTTTTATTAATATCTTCTCTTTTTAATATGGATCCCTTGGACTTATTGATCTCTTACGTTTTTAATATTTTTCCCTTGATTCACCAATTATTTGGTTTTATAATATTAGACCCTTGAGCTTATTAATTATTTTGGTTATAATATTAATAATCTCTTAAGATATTGGTAAAATATATATACTTATTATAAATAGTAATAAAATACTATTATTATGTAATATTTTAATTTTATTATAGTTTGAGTTATAACCATTAATATGTTGAAAAAGTTTAATAATATTTTATTATCAAATAATATATATATATAGGCTAATATATAGTATGCATATAGTTTATATTATTAATATATTATAAACAGATATATAAAATATATTGATAATTATATTCATAAATATATAATGATTATTTTTGGTGAAATACATTTTGTGGGTGGTGGATATAGGCCTATGGGAGTATATCAATCACAATAGTGAATGTGATTGTAAATATACTCCATATAAGCCTATCAAATTATATCAACCACATTAATAAATATGATTGTTCCAATTGCTAATTCATTAAATTTGAATGAATTATACGTTGAATTAGATTCGTTCTACAACCAAAACTAATCATGTTACATATGTAACAATAGACAATGATGTAAGAATCGTACTTGCCAATTCAAAATGAATTTTAGATATGAATATTGAACTGAAACTATAGGTAGGGAAACATAAGGTAGAGAAACCTATTATTTAAGTTTGGACTAATACAAAATGAAATTTGGGAATAATTATTGAAGTGAAACTGAAGCTAAGAATTTTTTTTTGTGATGAGGCCAGCAATCCATCATTCAATAAATTATTGTCAAACTCAAGGTAAAGGGTATATAGTTGGAGTTGCAGGTGAAGAATACTTCAGACATGGGTGAGTCAGAAAGATAAAACCAATTGGGAAGATAAATTCATTTAGCAAGGAGGTCAAAAAGAAATTCATCGACTTGGGAAGGTCGCTGTCACTGGCTTGCTTGACTCCACGATCACAATAGATCTAGTATTCAACATAGCATTTTTAGAAACCAAACGGTTCAACCTTCATACATAACTTTATGGCATATAGTTTTGGATGCAGTGAATTACAAAGATGGCGTGGTAGAGAACGAAGAAATCTGAAGTTTTATTTTCTTTTGGTAGTATTTAGTGAATTTGAATTTGAATTTTAATTTAAAATTAAAATGATATTATTTTTAGTGAATTTTAATATAAATTTTGAGTTAAAATCGAAAACCAATAAAAAAAACTTCATTTTTTTTTCACCTTAATATCCAAAAGGTTCCATCCAAAAGGTCCCAAGAGTATATCATTTTTAAATGAGTGGATCAAAGTAGGGTGTAATGATTAAATATAAAAATATACCCTTTAACTATGAACTATATATGCCATTTAAAGTTTATTTTCTTGTTTTAAAAACATTAAAGAAGATTCTAATCTTAAAATCTTCAAGAAAAAAAAAAATCTCAATTATTCAACTGAATAAGAATACACACAATTCATATTAATTACACAATAGAGTTATGGCTCATGAAATTTGAATGCCTTTAATGGTTTGGAATGATATATACATAGGAAAAAATATTTTTGGAAGAGAGAAATATATTGAATATATTTTTATACTGCAACTTTTTTGAAAAATTAATTGAGTCTCTACATGCACATGCACCTCCCAACTTTTTAATAATGAGTGTAATCAATACATTCCAACAACTCTTTAATTACAAAGGCTTAAGGCTATGTCTTACAAGATTTTTCTTTATTTTGCTTTAAAATTTATATTAGGTATATTTTTGTTCTTCACAATATTAATTTTTACTCTATATTGTTTTTTAATATTTCCTTTTTACTTCTCTTCATGTAATTTAGCTATTATTGATTTAAGGTTTTTCTCAGTTTTCCTAAGATAAAAAAAAACATATTCAATTTTTTTCTGCTTTTTCTAATACCACATCAGCGTTAACAATTGCAAGATTGTATTAGTTGTTTCTATTTATTCTTTTCTTACAAAAAAATTGTTTAGTATTTATTTTCATTTTTATCATATTTATGTTTTGCAAGAAATTTCTGAAAAAATAATAAATCACCCTCATTATCAAATTCAATATTCAGTACAAAATTTTAAATTTTGTTTCAACTTCAAATTTACCATCAACTTTTATTTTATAAAACTATAGTTATGATCAATGTATTTTATATAATCACTTTATTTCTAGAATTTATAGTGTTCATTTATATCTATTTAATATAAAACTATAGTCATAATCAGCCTATCATATATAATCACTTTATTTCTGCAATTTTTATATATTCTTAAGCAAAATTATAGTGTTCATGTCTATTCACTACAAGGAAAAGACTCTCTAGTAGATGTTTTTCAGGAACCCCTTATAAAAATACTCCAGAAATCTGTTTCTAGCAGAGGTTACTAGAGGAGGTTGGTGGGTGGAGGTTTTTGCAGATGTTTTTCGTCCGGTACGCTTATCATCCTAAACCACACCAGTGCGTTCAACGAGAGGAAGCACCAGTGCACACAAAACATTGGCACAGTGGACACCGTGCGCTCTGTACACAACCGACCAGTGTGTATTATTACTGCAACGCACTAGTGCTTTACAGATATTCCACACTGGTGCGTCCTAAAACCCCGCACCAAAATAGAAACTATCCGGTACGGTCTTAAGAAAAGAAACCGCACCGATGTGCCTATAAAACCTCGCGCACTATAACATAGTTAAATAAAAAAAAATTACGGAAAAAAAGTGACATTTTTCACTTTTCTCAGTGCCCTAGAGCTCTCAAGCAATGGTGCAATTTATCCTTGTCTGAGCTGCTCTGACATTGGTGCTCCCATTACACCCATTACATGCACTGCTGTTGTGCATTTCCCACCAATCTCCAACTTGAATTTTGTAAAATAGTGGGAAAATTTTCTTTTGCAAATTCTACAGCAAATATGCCTCCTCGATGGCCAAATGTACAGGTATTTTTCTCGTTTTTCCATAATTCAACCTTTTAGCGGATTAGAATTTCAAATTACCTTAAAATTAACCATTTAAAAGACAAAAAAAAAATTGTCGCGCGGTGCGCTCGAGCCATTCGGCTCGCACCGGTTCGCAATGTTACCTGTAAATTTAAAAGCCGCTCTGCAACCGATGCTAACGGTATCTGGACCAGTTCTGGGGCGGTACCGAAAGGTGCACAGTGTTATTTTAAATTTAAAAAAAAATTCGGTGCAATCGTTTACCCGGCCGCACTGTTGAACATGTGGAATAGCGGTAATGTGGTGCCTTGACTTAAATATTCGCCCCTGGGCAGGTATTTTTGTCAGCACACTACATTACACATTTCTACAGGGCCAACAATGCAGCCTAGTAAAATACCACATCGTTGACTATATAATGATGTCAGGAGGTCGGCAGGTTGACCAAATTATATGCCTTGGGGCGTATAGTTTAGTCAGCGCATCGCACTCTCGACACCATCCGTAGTCAATAGTGCGCTAAAAATTTTCAGGTGCATTGCCGCAAATGCGTTGAATATTTTCTGGTGCACCATGGCCGGTGTGTCACAAAAAAAGACGTACCGGTACCGGTGCATTCCTGTTGTTTGTGGCACACCAACTATTTTTTTTTTCCCAAAAAAAATTATATATGTATATTCCTAAATACATGTCTCATTTAATAAAAAAAATGTATTTAATATGTTAATCATTCAGAGACGTCAAAGGAGAGAAGAGAGGGAACAACAACAACAATAGGCAAACCAGTATAGCATGGTTCGGTTATGGGAGGCATGAGAGAGGGAGAGAGATGCGTACCCTCACCCTATTACGGCAGCTACCCAGGAGCTCCTAAGGCAGGTAGGCCTCCTCAAGTTCTATGAGGAGGCTACTTCCCTAAAGGGCCATGGTGTGTTTTTGAGACATCCTATCCGCAGGTGGAATGCCCACCAACAAGCTTTCCAGGTTGGTCCTAACCAATGGTACGGGCCCACTAAGGAGGACATATATTTCGTTACAGGGCTATTGAGGAGAGGGGTGGATTTTCCCTCGTTCCTAGAGGTTCCAATTGGCAATGCAACAGGGATTCAGTTGGTGTACTCCCAAAGATACATTAGCGCAGATATACTATCTCCTTTAAATTTTCAGGTCTCCAGAGGTTAGTTACGTATTGCTGCATTTGGTAGTGAGGAGGTGAAGTGCCTCTCACTTCTGATTTCAACTATTTCACACAACACCAGTGGTAGGAAACACATTAGTTTCCTATTTCTATATTATGTTAATTATTTAGTATAGAAGCCACGACTTGTTAGGTGGTCTGCCATTTTTTTGTGGCAGTTCTGTACAACCTTAGATAGATGTCGTTCTCATGCACAAGGGAGGGTCAACTTCCCATTTTCTTTAGAGATTTTTTGTTTATTTTTTGAGAGGTTTTGAGAGACGAGGCTTAATTTTGTTTGGCAGCCTTGTAGGCCGATGTTGGAGGCATGGATGCACATTTGGGGACCGATGATGCCCAAGAGGGGTGAGATTGAGTTTTCCACGAGGATATCGCATGATGCAATAGAGTTGCTAGCTAGTGTTGACGAAAATCCCTTCATTACGGTCCTTTTCCTTATGCTAGTTTGGATTGGAAAGGGTGTGCCAACATCCTCTTCACAGATGATGAGCTGCCGGATGATAGAGGTAATATTACTGTTTTATTTAAATTTTTTCTAGCATGTTCTTTAGCTTGTCTTTATTAAATTGTGTAATGAAATTGTCTAATTATTGTTATGTACTTGTATATATTTTGCATACATTGGGTATTTTAATGGCAAGGACATGGCAGCACCACCACATGATCCAAGTGTAGATCTTGATGACGATCAGGATATGCCAGATGTCGAGGATCATCTGGAGGCCAGTGCAGAGAGACCTGCTCCTGCTGGTGCACCAGTACTGCCTTTTGCTAGACGTGGTAGGCTTGATAGTAGATTGAGGATGGAGTTAGGTGACTAATTCTGTGCATTGATTTTTGAGATGGGAGTCAGGCCTGCTACTATGAGAGACATACAGGCTGATCGTAGGCTGACACATATGTGGCGATGCATTCCGCATGACATGTACAACCTGATGTGGCATGTTGTAGGATCTATGACCTTAGTTACGCAATTGAGGAAGACCCTTGCACGTTATAGGCATGGTCGAGACGTAGCGTGTGCTCGAAAGTCCGCGAGCGGCGCCGATGCATCATCTGATGATCACGATCACGGGAGTGATCATCGTTCACCTGGCATCGCGCCAGATGAGTAGCCTCCACTAGCATGGAGCAACAGTCGTCATGGAGAGAAGGTTTTACCATTGACCATTTCCAGTCATCATGATGATCATGAGTAGGCTAGACCATCGACCATGTCTAGTCATCACGATGAGCAACCAAAAAATGATCCTTATCATCATGAGGCACTAGTACCAGATCAGCAGGCACATGACAATCAACATGTATCGACTGAGCTTGTTGAGGCTGCACCATTGACTGAGCACGCCTTGACTAGTACTGCTAATGATGATGTACCACCAGCTAATAGATGACATTTATATTACAGTTGTATATTTTTGACATTATTCAGTTATATATATATATGGTCCATGTATTTTATGCTCATGTTGCAGTTGTACTTAATTTACATGTTGGTGATTAGCATGATGTGTATATTGTTAGGTCATCTTAGATATGTTCATTTAATGTGCAGCTTGCAGATAGATGTGTATGTGACAGCAGTTATTTCACATAAGATGTATATTTGATGTTTTTGTTGTGATGATGTTATATAATTCTAATTATGTTTTGTTAAATGATCATGATCATGATGATGTTAGCGAATTTGAATGTGTTTTTTAGTCAAATATGATGTTTGTACGATGGTTATCATGATCAGGATGTTTATTAATTAATTTAATATTAAATGATCATGATATTGTAAAATTGTAATATTTGTAATTCTAATTGTATGTAAAATTCTAAAATTGTAATTTTTTTTGTATTAATTGTAATTGTTATATGTAAAATATTTGTAAAATTTTAATTGCAATTGTAATATTTAATTTATTGTGAAATGATTGTAATTGTATATATGTAAAATTGTAAAATTGACGTAATTGTAATTCTAATTGTATGTAAAACTATAAAATTGTAATTGAATATAAAATTCTAAAATTGTAATTGTAATGGTATATATGTAAATTTGTAAAATTGTAACTGTATATATGTAAAATTCTAAAATTGTTATCGTAATTGTACCTGTCATGCCCATAGTTCAGAGATCTCTCTTCGTCTGCATATTTCCCTCTATATGGAATACAATCATTTGGACATGCATGATATGATATGTACTCAACCCCCAACATTTTCAACAATTTATTTGCCTCTTCGCAGCTACCGAGAAAGACATTATCACTCGGAAGAACCTTATCTTTGAATAATCTGTAGTTTATGATCATGGAAAAATATATTAATAAATGTACATTAATGCTGATATAATTATTAATGTTCATAAAATTTACCATTTGGAATGTTCATTGTACTGTACTGATTATATTTCTAAAATGTATATAAGGGAGGACTTTATGGTAACTTACCTCAAAATTTCTGAGAAACATGCATTCGACAAGCCAAAATTTGCTTTCAAGTTGTACAGTAACATCGTTGTCCCCAACTAGGTACACTTTGACTGACCGCTAGGTCCAAAGAGAGTGTTGGTGGAAGCAAATTTAAGGCTTTCAAAAAAGGTGTCAACGATATGAGCATCATCCCCTAGTTGATCATTGTTTTCGAATGCATCTAACAACATTGTCTCCATCGCAGTCGTATCCCTTAATTAATCATCGATACCAATCTCTATTTGATTGCCTCCATTTCTAGCTTGTGAAGAACTACTATTACTATATTCATTCCTAATTGGAGAATCTGGGTGTAGCAGGAATTGAATCGGTGGTTGATTGAACCATTCTTGGTATCGTTCCTCTTCGATTTTTTCTCTTAATCAGTCTTTTCTCGATTTGACATTATCGTGGGATGTAACGAAAGATGGTAGGTAGGTAGCTCATCATCACTAGGATCGTAATAATTTAAAAAAATATATTTGAATATGATTAGTACAAAATATATGATATGAATTAGTAACCACGTTGACAATATTGCATGATTAATTGGTTTGACGTTGAAATAATTACATTATTCAATATACCAAAGAATTATAATTATTACCATCATTGTCCCAGGATTGTGGGCATAAGATGTAATATTGTTACAATTGGGAGGGTGAATCGGCTGTCCAGTTTCATCTACCAAATGCACCTTGCAGTATGTTACTACTGATAGGAGCTTCCGACGTTTTGGAGCTGTTTGAATATTTTGTGCATCTTAAGTCGATTATGAATCTGCATGAACCTAAAAATTTGTATACATTATAAATTGAATTAAGTTGTGCATGATTGACATGGATAAAAAACATAAATTCAATTAGATAATGAAAATATAAATAAAATATGAAGTAAATATTACGTCTCGAGATGGATAGGGAGAACTCCGCAATGGACTTTGAGAATATTATGGAATGAGATGGATTTTTAAGAATTTTCCATTCGATATAATTATGAAATTATGTCCCTGCATCTGAGCAAAATCAACAATAAATTTTGGTACACACACCTAAAAGTAATTTTGGTCCCTTAAAAATGGACTTCTTAATATCGGTGCTAATGTATAGACCACCTCATCGGTGCATTTTTGTTACTTCGTACTGGTGCCATGATATAAACGAACACAATGGTGTGGTGATATTAAGTGACACACTAGTGACGAATAACCGCAAATAAAAAAAGCGCAACTCTATTTTCTTTAAGTGAAAAAAAGTGGTAAATTGAAAAATGGGCGACAAAATATTTTTGAAAATCTAATTTCATAAAAAAATTCTTTAAATACAAAACCCTGTTCATTATTTCACTACTTTTGCAAAAGTTTTCAGCAAGAGATTTGTAGGAGACATACCTAGAGAAACAGAGAAAGAGAGCACTGTGGAGTAGCGAAATACATTCATACATGAGTATTCAGACAATCAAAATTCCAAACCTCTTGTGATTCAAACCCTGTAGCGTATAATTTCAAACGATCTCGTGATTAAAGTTTATTGTTTTTTTTTTTACTTTTTCTGTATTTTTTTTACGCACTAAGCAAAAAATTTCAATTTCTTTTTCATTTTCAGAAACGAAAACAAAAACAAAAAATCCATTTTTACCCTAAACCCTAGATTATTTTTGTTTCTTCCCTTTCTTCTCCCTGTTTCTGTAATTTCAGAATTACGGCTTTTCATTTTAGATTTATAGGGTTTTTGTATTGCTATATATAGGCCCAAGACATCCAACCCATGGGATGACTTGCATAGTAGGATTTGAATCCATTTCTACCCTTGGGTGAATTTTTAAAAAACAGAATTTTTTTTATCAGTGCACTAGGCAAAACCTAGCACACCGGTGCGCTGGATTATCTGTAATATCCCAAAAATGGATTTCTCAGCAAATCATGCCTGAAAAACGCATTTTTCAGGAATGTGTGCTTCAACTATCAGAAAACGTGTTTAAAAAAACTCAGCAACCCACTCCAAATACTGCAGCAACCTTTACTCAGCTTTTATGGGCAAAAAGGTGGGGAAAAGTGAGGATTTTGGCCCTAAAATGAGTTTATAAGACAATATGCGTAAATTGAAGGGTCAAGGTTCTGGAATATGTTATATTAGGTCAATAGGGATATGCATGTCAAATTTCAGAAAAAAAAAGAGTTTTACTAAGTTAAACAGTTCCTCCTTCCCGACTAGTCAAGAAAAACCTTGATTTCCCATGACTTTGAGTATGCAGAAATTTACTGAAGCAAGGGCAGCATATTTTCTAAAGGTATAGGATGTAAAAAAGTATGAAAAATCATAAAATGAGTTTAGGGACATTTCATAGGCATTAAGGAAGGTTAAACAATAGTTTTACATATAAAATCCCTCAAGATTGAGGTGCTGCAAGACAAGAGAATGACCCAGAAAACCTTCAGCGTTATTTCCAAGAGGCTGAAGCTTATTTTTATTATATTACAGATCTAAAAATGATAAATACATGAAAATAGAGATCTATAATGATACAAAATGCCCAAAGGGCTCTTTATTACATTCCCCTTGGGAATTTCAGCAATACATGAAAATGTCGGAGCAGATCTGAGTTTTACTGTAGCAAATCTGCAGAATGATTCAGAATTTTTGAAGAAAAAACTTCAGTGAATGTATCAGATCAGAAATATACTTAGATTTGTTGGCCAATCCAAGGATCACTCTTGATTCAAGGAGGCTTCCCTCACATCAGAGATCTAGCTCCAAAATGATGCCAAAAACCCTGGAATGCTGCTCCTTCAGCAATAACGCAGATCTGGGGAAAGAATTTCATAGTATACCATGAAGAACACATTGGCCTGATTCCAAGATCTACAAATCAGCTCCAATGTCTTCCACTCTGATCCTCCAAAGGAAAGAAAGATTCTCCCTCTGAAACACAAGCAATGGAAGTGGTGTTGTGGAGTCTCCACGACAACACCCTACAACACAGTATTATGCTGCTGCAGCAATAACGATGTCCTGGAGGATGATGCTTCGATATAGAACCAAAATAATGATGGGACAACCTCACTCGAGCAGGCACTCGAAGTCCCCCGGGGCTGAGGGTGAGATCTCCGAACGGAGACACTCGGTGCACTAAACAGTGTTGCAGACTAGTTAAACAACCAGTGTACTCAAGAAGTCGAAATGACCAACTCAATATCATAAACATATGCATGAATGGCAATAGCTCTCCTCCCCTCCATTTATATAGCAATTGGAGACTTCTCATGGGCCCTTCCTTTAGAATCTCCCCTTCCTCTAGAAGCTTCCCTCCTACGTTGTCATGTAGTGCTTTCCAACTCATACCCTGCACTGGTTGACTTAGTCAAACCTCTTTGCAAATATCTCCTTTCACACATGAGGGTGTGAAATCTGGTTCCATGGATGATCCCTTTTCATACTAGAGGGATTTTATTTATGTTTTCATTGTCTTTGGGCCTCTTTACCCAATTATTCATCTCCTAAATGAGTTTAGACAAAATTTAATGTTCTAATTTATTGAAGAAAAATTTGGAACATTATAGTCCTCCCCTCCCAAATGTTGCTTGTCCCCAAGCAACTGCAAGGATAGAACTAAAGAATCTCCACTCAAGGCATGGAGTCTGGAATATAATGAGGAACATCTCCCTCATGTGGATCCTCCATCCCCAAGCAATCATCCAAACAAAATGAGCCACCTCCCAACAAGGCAACTCCTGAAAATCTCCGTCCACCTCAAGCTCCGGTAATGAAGGTGGGCTGAAAATCTGAACTTGGCAAGCATCATAGCTTACCCCATGCTATCCTTCTCTCCACTCATGACAAGTGTAGAGTGTATGCTGATCCTGGGCTGCAAAATTATTTCCCTCCAATGGCAAAGTGAAGAAAAATCCTCCAAAGAAGGCTCCTCCAACAATGAAGAACAAGCTGGCCCAAAACAATCCATCCATGAAGAATAGGACATGGTCATCATGGAACATCCTAATGAGAGGTTTGATGAAGGTTTTACATGATGATACATGATGCAAACAATTTCTCACAAGGATACAACGTAGTCTCATCCACTGCAACTTTAGAAAATTACATGGAAAGAAATGTCCATGCTTCATCACATCTACTAAAGGATAGTAAATGGCTAAAAGTAACAAAAATAATACATGATCAAGAACTTGCCCATGGCTGTACAATGGATGAATATCAATCTTATGGCCCACCTCAAAAGAGAACAAACATTTGGCTGTGGTGGCCATATCTCCTCTCATGCTCCCATTAGAACATGTAGTGCAGAAATTGTGAGAATGTTTCCCACTCACGAACACATCCAGCTCATGTGTCTCCCTCATAATCAATCCTCCCATAAAAATATGATCTATATCAGCAAATGAAGACATGATCAGCAGAGAAATAAAGAAAATGCTGAAGGTTACAAGCGATGCAAGAAGGTACCAACAACTTTCCCCGTAGTGACAGCATAGTTTTACAAGTTGCTGCTTGAGAAGAGTACATGGAAAAATGTTTCTTTTTACATGGTTAATGATGCATGTCTTTATATGATACATGTGATAGTGCAGCAAATGAACATACATGTAGTGATAAAATATTTTCCCAAGGCCACAAAAGAGATGGCTGCCTCCATCATGTAGATTGGCCCAATACAATTCATGGAGCAATTTGACGAGCTTGCCCTCTTGTGAAGCAATGCACTGTATAAGAATGGTAAGAGTGTGAAAATCAAAGAATGTATAAACAAGCTTCTCACCATATGCTAGAAGTAAGATGGTACATGGGTCCATACATGAGTCCTTCATAGTGTTTTGGCATGCTATGAAGAAGAATGAGCCATGCGCTGCAAAAAGATAATCCTCCTTATGCTTGAAAACCCAAGTCAAGAAGAATATTCCATAGATGTCTCTATTGTCATTACCTCCTCTTTGTGCATCAAGTGCAACAAATATGAAGTGATCCTGGGACCTATGGGTTATGGATCCACCATATATTTGTTGGGCACACTTCATCGATAAGTCTTCACCCCAAGGTGACAACGCTGTGAGCTTATGCAAGCAAGCCCATGTCAATACACAACTCTGTTCTTTGACATGCTCCTTTTCAAATATTCTTCCAATAATGTTGCAAAAAATATGGAATACTTCCCAAGATGGAAGTGCTTCCCAATCATTATCAAAGACCAAGGAGATAGTTCCATTCCCTTCTCCTGCAACATCATACAAAGTGTGAGAGCAAATCTGCCCTTGCTCTCCCAAGGAAAGCAACAAAGTATTTTGCTACCTCCTCATACTTCCATCATACAACTCATGTGTTGAAGACACATCAACATCATGCATCCATTCTCTATGCTACTCAATGATGCAAGTATCCTGCCATTTTTTCTCCATCCTCCTACTCTTAGGAAGAGTGTTTTCCAAGTGATGGCCAAACTCTTTCAAGAGTAACCAGCGCAGCTAGGCCTCCTGCTGCCCGGTATCATAGATATGTAAGTAGCCTCCTAGTTCCTTGCTCATCAACCACATCCACTCAATCACCTGTGTATGCCTCCTTCTTCTGCTCATCCTGGTACTCCTCCCATGAGGGCTACCATCCTCCCAAATCAAATTCCTGTCTTTGCACTTTATGGGGTTTTGAAATATAAGCTTCTCAAGGATCAATGAGACCCTATCAAGAATCAAATAGGTGGTAGGAAAAAACCTCCCATCATGATGTGTATGGCTCAAGGGATGTCCAATAGAAGCATGCGAGATGTTATCCATCCTAAGATGTCCTCCATCTTCTATCTGCTCTTGTGAGAAGGTAAGAAAAGCATTGCATTCCATGGTGTGTCGAAGTGCATCTCCAATGAGATCTCTCTTTGAGACCTCCCTTTCATCCATAGTCTTCCAAAACCAATGAGGTCTTGGATCTGAAAGTAGAAGTTCCTCTTTGAGCTGAGAAGAGCTCATGAGAATGTGTCATCTTGAAGGGAGAAAAGGTTTCTTACTCCAAGATGTCTACCATCAATCTTCAAGGCTTCAAACCCCAACCTCCAATATGATGTACAATCCAAAAATGGCTCATGAGAATGATGGTTTGATTCCTTCTTGAGTGTTTCCATGTTGCAAAGCATAGTGCAACCAAGCTGCTCTATAGTAGCAATGAGATTTGACCCTTGGTCATGCAAAAGTAAATCTCCACATTGATCAAAAGAATTTTATGCAACAATGGAATGTGGAAATCTTTTCATACCTTGATGTGCATTTGGAACTTCTTGTAGGGCTACAAGAGTCCCTTCCTCAAAAGTGTTGGCTGCCCCAACTGTTGATGCATGTGGCTGCTCCTCCATGAGTGGGACAGTGTTATCACAAGCCTCTTCAAGAGGTGATGTGATCTCTTCTTTCTTTGTTATTTCTCCATCAAAGGTTTGGATCAAACTTTGAGTGAACTCTACAAAAGTATTCACCCTTGCATGGCTCAAGTTGCTGCACCACCAATCATAGGCTTCACCCTCAAAATGCAGCGCTGAGATTTCAACAGCTTCTTTCCTTGCTACAGGATGTAGTAGGAAAAATGCCTCCAAATTTCTCACCCAAGTTCTTGCATTAGATGACCCATCAAAGGAAGACAAAAAAAATCTATTGCCTTTGATTTCTTTTCTTCTGCATGGTCTCTTCTCTTCCTTCAACAGGATGAAATGAAGAAAATCTAGAGTCTCCCTCAAGGCTTTAGGTTGAGATCCATACTCGACAAGGTAATCACTGAGGATCTGATGATCCAAGTATCTTCCATGCTCAATATCTTCTTTTTGATGAGAACAGGAAGTGCATGGTACTTCCTCTTCTTTTTCTTCAATCTTCTTGACCTCCTCAAAGGTGGATGCATCTTCTCTGGATCTGAAAATTGATGAGAATAAACTCATCTTTTTCAATGTTCTGATCTTCTTGGGCTTAGACTCATAGGGATCAATGGATCCCTCATACATGGTAAAAGGTGACCTCCCAGTGGTATGCTGCAACTTTGAACTCTGTGTGCTAGATCCCCCATTGTTCCATTCACTTTCATCCTACCTGAGATGATAGTAATCTTTGAAAGGCAAAGCTGCTCTGAAGTCTTCCCCCATGGACTGCCATTTACGAAAATAGTCTCCAAAGGGTACATGATCATGCTTCCTCCATTTCTCACTTAGTACTGGAGGTAATAATGTAGGCATTGTGATCCTGGTTGGCCTACTGAAGGTTGGTGAATGCTAGTCACACTGTTGTGAGATCCCCATATCGTCACCTCTACGGCCTCTGGTGGGTAAGATTCGGCCTACACTATTTTTTCATAGAAAATGTCCCCATGGTTTCTCTTCCGGTGTTGTAGACAAATAGCTCCACAGGCTGAGCCAGAACTATTCTCTGATACCACTATAATATCCCAAAAATGGATTTCTCAGCAAATCATGCCTAAAAAATGGATTTTTCAGGAATGTGTGCTTCAGATATCATAAAAAGTGTTTAAAAACACTCCGAAACCCACTCCAAATACTGCAGAAACCTTTACTCAGCTTTTATGGGCAAAAAGGTGGGGAAAAGTGAGGATTTTGTCCCTAAAATGAGTGTATAAGAAAATATGCGTAAAATTAAGGGTCAAGGTTCTTGAATATGTTATATTAGGTCAAGATTCATATTCATGTCAAATTTCAGAAAGAAAAAAAAAAGACGTTTTACTAAGTTAAACAGATCCTCCTTCCCGACTAGTCAAGAAAAACACTGATTTCCCATGACTTTGAGTATGCAGAAATTTAATGAAGCAAGGGCAGCATATTTTCTAAAGGTATAAGATGTAAAACAGTATTAAAAATTAGAGAATTAATTTATGGACATGGCATAGGCATTAAACAAGGTTAAACAGTAGTTTTACATATAAAGTCCCTCAAGATTGAGGTGCTGCAAGACAAGAGAATGACCCAGAAAACCTTCAGCATTATTTCTAGGAGGTTGAAGCTTATTTTTATTATATTACAGATCTGTAACTGATAAATACATGAAAACAGAGATCTATAATGAGACAAAATTCCCAAATGGCTCTTTATTACATCCCCCTTGGGAATTTCAGCAATACATGAAAATGTCGGAGCAGATCTGAGTTTTACTGCAGCAGATCTACAGAATCATTCAGAATTTCTGAAGAAAAACCTTCAGTGAATGTATCAGATCAGAAATATACTTGGATTGGTTGGGCAATCCAAGGGTCACTCTTGATGCAAGGAGGCTTCCCTCACATCAGAGATATAGCTCCAAAATGATGCCAAAAACCCTGGAACGTTTCTCCTTCAAAAAAAACATAGATATGGGGAAAGAATTGTGCAGTATACCATGAAGAACACATTTTCATAATGCCAAGATCTACAAATTAGCTCCAATGTCTTCCACTCTAATCCTCCAAAGGAAAGAAAGACTCTCCCTCTAAAACACAAGCAATGGAAGTGGTGTTGTGGAGTCTCCACGGCAACACCCTACAACACAATATTATGTTGTTGCAGCAATAACACTGTCCTGGAAGATGATGCTTCGGTCTGGAACCAAAATAATGATGGGACAACCTCACTCGAGCAGGCACTCGAAGTCCCCCGGGGCTAACGGTGAGATCTCCAAACGGAGACACTCGGTGCACTAAACAATGTTGCAGACTAGTTAAACAACCAACATGCTCAAGAAGTCGAAATGACCAACTCAATATCATAAACATATGCATGACTGGAAATAGCTCTCTTCCCCTCCATTTATATAGCAATTGGAGACTCCTCATGGGCCCTTCCTCTAGAAGCTCCCCTTCCTCTAGAAGCTTCCCTCCTACGTTGTCATGTAGTGCTTTCCAACTCATACCCTGCGCTGGTTGACTTGGTCAAACCTCTTTGCAAATATCTCCTTTCACACATGAGGGTGTGAAATCTGGTTCCATGGCTAATCCCTTTTCATACTAGAGGGATCTTATTTATGTTTTCATTATCTTTGGGCCTCTTTAACCAATTATTCATCTCCTAAATGAGTTTAGACAAAATTTAATGTTCCAATTTATTGAAGAAAAATTTGTAACATTACAATTATCCCAGCACAGTGCGGAAGTATTTTGTGATAAAAATTTTAATTTTTTTTTTTAATCAATGCGCCATATGTAAAATATGGCACTAGCATGCTATTTAATTATGACGCACCGTGTTCGTGCTGTTTCACAAAAAAAAAATATTGTGTTAATTGGTGCACCATGTAACATATAAGGCACCACACCGGGTCTCCTATTTCATAGAGAGCATTGTATGGTGGTCCCTTGTTTGTTCGTGGCGTTTATGCTACAAAAAATAACACCAGACGATTTTTAATATTTTATCTGTGTAAATCGGTGCAGTGGTTAACATGTAGTGCATCAGTGCTCCTTGTTGACACAAAGCACCGTACGGTGTATTATACTGTTTTGGTGATGCGTTTATAATACCGTTACGAACCGACGTCGATGCATACATCATGAATGGCACACTGGTTTCTTGAGTTTTTTTATTTTTCCCTGAAAACTTGACAATTTATTTATAAAATATATTAATGAATGATATGGTACATGTTTTATATTCATAAATAAATGGCTGAAAGGAGATCAAGTAAAAAAAATAACACATCAAGAAAAAAAAAGAAAGACAATTTTGTTGTAAATTCTTTACAAAAAATATTATTTTTGAACGAATATGTATTTTTTAGTGTGTATCATGCAGAGCCACATAATGATAAAGCTCGATAAGATTATTTCTTATCTAGGACCAGAAGAGCGTAAAATCTTGATGGAAATTTTTTTAAAGGATGAATCAGGTCAGTGAAAAAATACTATCGATCCAATATGAGTTTCTTTTTTTAATTTTCATTAATAATATACTTACAATTATTAGATAACATGTGTCAAATAATACATTAATTCACATCTGTTTAATTTTCTATAGGGACCAACAACTCAAAAAAGGAATGTTGTTCTAATAAAAAAAAAAGAGAGAGAGAACATGCAAATGAAAATGAATTGCTCCTTAGCTCATTTGGAGTGGTGCTAGAGGTTAACGAAAGGGGAGAAAAGTTTTACAAAAGCTTGAGGGATCTAGTGGAATGAATACATAGACATTCTTTCCACTTACAATACAAAAATCAATCCAATGATTCGAAGAACCAAATTTTATCTAAACTACAGGAAGAGTTTCCAGAGAATTGGTCAATGAGACATCTGAGACTTTTAATAGGAAAAACATACAAAAAAAAAAAGAAGGAATGAAAAAGTAATATTCCTCTAAATGTTTGTCTAGAATTATTTATAAATATCATTTATAAATATCACTTTTGTTATATTTACTTTTCATATATCAATATAAAAATTAAATAGTTTATTTTCATGTTACATTTTTAGGAAGATTATGAAAATTTCAAAATATGAACGAGTTGATATCAGAAAAATGCTAGTAGGAATGTTCAAAAAGGTGTACAAGGATAGGGTCAAAGAAATGGACAAAATTGCATCGGAGGAGGAGCTATCTCAACAACAACGTGCTTCAAATGTAATATGTAATTATTGAATTTTTCGATCATTAGGTACAATAAATAAACAGTTTAGCATTAAATGTTAATTTTCAAATATTTTATTGTAGAAAAGAAAAGAAAATGGAACCCATTCTACACATAAAACATGACGATAAGGAAGAAAATGGTTGATATCTAAGTTTGTGAGTAATTTTTACTTCTTTATAACAACTTAACTAGATTTAATTTTTGTATTTTTTAAGTTGTTTTACAAAAATCATCATTGAATGTCTTCAAACAGGTGCTAACATACAAGGAAGAACCATCAGATGAATTGATTGACATTGCATTAAATATGGGTTGTGAGTATATGTTGCCATATCAGAAATTAATTGCGGAATTGGTAAGCATATATCGATCGTGTTTTACTTAGCTTCGTCTATAATTAATATAACAAAAAAATATTTTATATTAAATATATGATTTGTTATGGGGTATAACAGTTGCAAGAAATAAAGTATGGAACTGTGCCAACAGATGAAATCGTGAAATATGGAAAACTACATGGTTTTGGAAGAATGTGTATAGTTCATGAGTCAATTTTTGCTATCACTACAAGGAAAAGACCCTCTAGCGAATGTTTTTGAGGAATCCATTATAAAAATACCCCAGACGTCTGTTTCTAGTGGAGGTTGGGAGGCGGAGGTTTTTGCGGATGTATTCCACCCGATGCTCTTATCACCGTAAAACACACCAGTGCATTCAACACAAGAAAGCACTGGTGCAGTTAAAAAATTGGCACACCGAACACCATGCATTCCGTACACACCCGCTCGGTGCATTGTTTTTCTATAGAGCACTAGTACTTTACATAGCAAGCATGATTTATATAAAAACTGCATCAAAGATGTTAAATTAACAAGCCTCTTGGTACTTCCCTAAAATCCTTACCATGGCAGGGGTTAAATAAAAAAAAAATTATAGTAAAAACCACATAAAAACATGTTTATCTAGGAGCTATGTCCTAACACACTTGGTGCGTCATATTCATGCATCTGGTTCTTTCCATCTCTGCACTTATTTGGTGCTTACAGCTATGATAGCAGAAAATAGGAAGCACCACTATAAACCTTGGAATAAATGAAACACTGCTAGGTGCTATAAATCCATAACATGGATGGACAAAATAAAAACAATTACGACCAAAAATCATAAATATTATTACCCCAGAGCTGTGTGCACTCTGTCCCACATTCACAAGTCTTTTACTTTTAAATAACAGATATGATGGTGCATGTCAACTCGTCAACCCTGGTGCCTCATAAAAATAACGCAGAACAAAAATTTCCTGGGGCAGAATGACAGAAACGCACTGGGGTCCCCATAAACATTGCACACTGGAAAAGGGTTAAATAAAAAAAAAATTGCAGCCAAAAATCCACACAAATCATTGGCTCACCGGACACCGTGCTCGGTGTGTCATATTACTATAGAGAACTAGTGCATTACAGATAAGTTGCCTTGGTGCTTCAAAAAAGTGCGCAAAACATAAGATGCCCGGGGCGGCATACAGTAAATGCATCGGTACGCTAGTAAAAACCTCGCGCACTGGAACACGGTTAAATAAAAAAAATTACGGCCGAAAAACTGCAATTTTCACTTTTTTCAGTGCTAAAAAGCTCTGAAGCACCATTGCAAGTTATCCTTGTTTGAGCCGCGCTGACACCCGTGCTCCCATTTCATTTATTGCATGCACTGCTGCTATGCATTACCATGAATCTCCAGCTTGAATTTTATAAAACAGTGGACAAATTTTCTTTTGAAAATTCTACAGCCAATATGCCTCCTCGACGAGTAAATGTACATGTATTTTTATTGTTTCTCTGTAATTAAACCTTTTAGTGGATTAGAATTTAAAAAAACCTTAAAATTAACCATTAATAAAAATAAAAAAAAATGTCGCACGGTGCGCTTGAGCCATTTGGCTCGCACTGGTTTGCGGTGTTGCCTATAAATTTACAGGCCACACTGCAACTGGTGCTAACGGTATCCGCATTGGTTTTGGGGTGGTACCCCTAGGCTGCACTGTGTTATTTTAAAAAAATTTAAAAACTGTGGTGCGGTCGTTTACCAGGCTGCACCGTTAACAATGTAGTATCGCGGCAACATGGTGCATTGATAGAATTATCTATCCCGGGGTGCGTAATGTGGTCATTGCACCACATACCATAAATTGACATTTTCAACGGTTCAGCCCGGTAAACCGGTGTTAAGGGTATCCGCACCAATTCTGAGGTGGTACCAAAAGCACACCATTTTATGTTTAATTTCCTTATAAAGAGTGGCGTAGTTGGTTACTTGGCCGCACCGTTGACCTAGTTGAATAGTGGCTATGTGGTGCATTGACCGAAATAACTACCCCAGGGCGGTTATTTTTGTCAGTGCATGGCTTACGGTATTTGGCCTACTTCAACAGTGTGGCCTTTTCCAATACCGCACCAATGACTATGTACAGTGGCAGGAGGGCGGCTGCGCTGACTTAGATATATGCCCCCAGGTGTATAGTGTAGTAAGTGCACCGCCCTCCTGACACCGCACGTAGGAAATGGTGTGCTAAAAGCATTTTCTGGAGGACCACCTCCGGTGCACTGAGTATCATTAGGTGCACCATATCCGGTGCTCTCTATTGAAAGATGCACCATGATCGATGTGTGACTATGTTTTTGGTGCACCGAATGTTGTTTTATTTATTTTTCAGAAAATATTTATATATGTATATTTCTAAATACATGTGTCATTTAATAAAAAAATTGTGTTTAATATGTCAATCATTCAGAGACATGAAATGAGAGAAGAGGGGCAACAACAACAACAACAGGTGGAACAGTATAACATGGTTCACCTGTGGGAGGCAAGAGAGAGGGAGAGAGATGCGTACCCTCACCCTATTATAGCAGTGATGCAAGGGCTCCTAAGGGAGGTAGGCCTCCTCAAGTTATATGAGGCGGCTACTTCCCTAAAGTCCCATAGTTTGTTTTTGAGACATCTTATCCAAAGGTGGAATGCCCAGCAATAGGCTTTCCGAGTTGGTATCAACTAGTGGTACACACCCACTGAGGAGGATGTGTATTTTATTACAGGGATATCGAGGAGAGGGTGGATTTTTCCTCTTTCCCCGATGTTCCAGTTGGATTTGTGGTAGGGAGTCAGTTAGTTTACTCCCAGAGATACATTGGAGCACATTTAGTATCTCTTATAGAGTTTCAGGTCACTAGAGGGTAGTTATGAATTGGTGCGTTTGGTCGTGAGGAGGTCAAGTGTCTCTCACTTATCATTTCAACCATTTCACACAACACCATTGACAAGGAACGTATTAGTTGCTCGCTTTTATATTATGTTGATTCTTTACTACAATAGCCATGACTTGTCAGGTGCTCTACCATTTTTTTGCGGCAATTATGTACAACATTAGATAGACCTGCGAGATTATATTTGTATACATTAATTAATATGCATGGCACGTTAAAGAATATCATGAAGATCAAAATATATATTTATACAATGAATTAAATAACTAATATGTGAAAGAATATTGTTACATATACAAACAAATCAATAAATTAAACATGTAATTTACCAGAGCAAACTCCTAATCCTGGATAATCACGTGTCATGTAAGCACATATGCCATACAACCTAAAACTCCTCTCTACTATGATGGGTCTTGATACATCGTATACATTTATCCCATCCCATAATTCCTTCAATTCATCTACCAGTGGTTGTAAGTAGATATCCATATTCTTCACTTGTCTTCTACCAAGGACTATGAGAGCCAACATAAGATGTGCATTCCTCACAGACAACCATGGGGTGATATTGTTATTGATCACTACTACAGCCCAAACATAATAGTTAGTGTTCTAGAGGGAATATGGGTTGACGTCATCCATGGCTATGCTGAGTCGTAGACTTTGTACTTCATCCTTGAATTTTTCAGGCCATGTATTCTCTATATGCTTCATGGCTATTGAATCAGTTGGGATTCACATAACTCCCAACTCACTTATGTTTGAGGCATTCCATCCCTACAACATAGCTAATTTTTTGAAACAAAAGAGCCTTTGAGTCCTTGGGATTATAGGCATGTGCCTCAATATCTTAAAAGGAGGACCAGTACGAGATTTACCCTTCTTTTTTTATTTATCATACCTGTCATGCCCACATTTTGGACACATCTCTTTGTCTGCATATTCTCCTCTATATAGAATACAATCATTTCAACATGCATGATATGATATGTACTCAACACCCAACATTTTCAAAAATTTCTTTGCCTCTTCGTAGCTACCGAGCAAGACATTATCACTCGGAAGAAACTTATCTTTGAATAACCTGTAGTTGGTGATCATGGAAAAATATATTAGTAAATGTACATTAATGTCGATATAATTATTAACGTTCATAAAATTTACAATTTGTAATATTCATTGCAGTGTATTGATTATATTTCGAATTTATATAAGGGGAGTACTTTATGGTAACTTACCTCAAAAGTTCCGAGAAACATGCATTTGACAAGCCAACCTTTTCTTTCAAGTTGTATAGTAACATCATCGTCCCCAACTAGGTAGACTTTGACTGACCGCTAGGTCCAAAGAATCAGGTGGTGGAAGAAAATTTAAGGCTTTCGAAAAAGGTGTCAGCGATATGAGCATCATCCCCTAGTTGATCATCATTTTGGAATGGATCTAACAACATTGTCTCCGTGGTAGTCATATCCCTTAAGTAATCATCCATACCAACGTCTATTTGATTGCCTCCATTTCCAACTTGTGAAGAACTACTATTGCTGTAGTCATTCGAATTGGTGAATCTAGACATAGAGGGAATTGAATCGATGGTTGGTTCAACCATTGTTGCTATCGTTCCTCTTCAATTTTTTCTCTTAATTCAGTCTTCTCTCGATTTTACATTTTCGTGGGGTGCAATGGAAGATGGTAGGTAGGTCATTCATCATCACTAGAATCCTAATAATTAAAAAAAAAAAATGAACATGATTAGTACAAAATATATGATATCAATTAGTAACCACGTTGACAATATTGCATGATTATAAATTGGTTTTATGTTGAAATAATTACATATTAATCAATATATATACCTAAAAATTATAATTATAATTACCATCATTGTCTCGGGATTGTGGCTAGAATATGCAATATTATTACAATTGGTAGTGTGAAGCAGTTGTCTATTTTCATCTACCAAATGCGCATTTCAGTATGCAGTTCCTGATAAGAACTTCCAATGTTTTGGAGCAGTTTGAATATTTTGTGCATCTGAACTCGATGCGGAATCTACATGAACCTGCAAATTTTTATACATTACAAATTTAATTAAGTTGTGCATGATTGACTGCATGGATAAAAAACATAAATTCAATTAAATAGTGAAAAAATAAAACAAATCTAATGTAAATATTACGTCCCCATATGGATAGGGAGAACTCCATGATGGACTTTGAGAAATATTAGGGAATGAGTTGGATTTTGAAGAATTTTCCATTCCATATAATATATGATATTTTCTCCCTGCATTTGAGAAAAACAACATTAAATTTTGGTGCACAAACCTAAATGTAATTTCGATGCATAATGTACAGATAACTGCACCGGTGCATTTTTGGTATTGCACACTGGTGTCGTTTTATAACCCGATGCCCCAATGTGGTTCGATTAAAGGACACACTGGTAAATTAATAACCACAAATAAAAAAAGCACAACCCTATTTTCTTTAAGTGAAAAAAATTAGTAAATTGAAAAGTGGGCAGCAAAATATTTTTGAAAATCTAATCTCATAAAACATTTCTTTAAATACTAAACTCTTTTCATTATTTCACTAATTTTTCAAAAGATTTCAGCCAAAGATTTGTAGGATACATACCTAGAGCAAATAGAGCACACTGTGGAGCAAGGATATACGTTCGAACAAAATTATTCATACAATTAGAATTCCAAACCCCTGGTGATTTAGACCTTGTACCATAGAATTTCAAACGATGTGAGTAAAGTTTATTGTTTTTTTGTAATTTTTTCTGCAGTTATTTTTTTATGCAGTAAAAGAAAAAATCAAAGTTTATTGTTTTTTTTTTACATTTTTTGTAGTTTTTTTTATGAAGTAAAATAAAAAAATCAAATTTTATTGTTTTTTTAACATTTTTTCTGCAATTTTTTTACCTTTTCTGCAGTTTTCAGAAACAAAACAAAAAAAGAAAACCATTTTTAGAAACAAAACCCTAAATTCTTTTCGTTTCTGAATTAGGGCTTTTCAATTTAGATTTATAGGGTTTGTATATTCATAAGACATATGTTGAGAAGGTAAATCCCATCTGTGGACAGAGGTGATCCCTACTAGCCCAGATCGGGTCTGGCAACAATCAGTTCACGCAGTGACGCAGGTTCCTAGTTACAAAATGACAAAAATCATAACGAATTTCCTACCTCAAATCCTACGTAGTGGTCGTTGAAGAAAGGATGATGCTTCCCATCCCTCGCTTGGCAGATCACGATCCTTCCGCTCGACACATCCGAATACCTGCACACATGCAAAGGATACAACGACATACAATGTAAAATCTAAAGCCTGTAACCATACATCAGTTAAAGAGGATGAAATTCATTGCATACAAGAAATAGAGGCATGAATGGAACCATAATCAAAGTCACTTATCATTAAAATAACAAAGGAAAGATACAACACAAAGCTTTGACACTTGATCTTCCTTTGGTGGGGCTAACAACGGAGCACGTCTCAACAAAGCTTGTCAGAAATGGGACGAAGCTCTCTCTCTTCGGCTTGGCTCTTAACAATTGTCTGGCTATAGTTTCCTTCCTACAAGTTCAGCTAGCTTGCTAAGGGAGAAGGCAAGCTTTTATAGATGGTGTAAGGGGAGTTGGGATCCCTATAATCATGGGATTGGCCCTATCTCTAAGGAAGCTTCCATGATAGGTGGAAAACTACTTCCCATACATGGAGATCCAGAGCCAAAACACCCAAATCCTTTTAGTGACTCGTTCAGGAGTTTGTTGGAATCAAACTTCCGCCATTTATTTTTAAAAAACATCCCTTATTAAGCTTGGCATGAGTGAGACATAGGGATAGAGCACCAGTTGGCGCGCCCTCTATGGTGGATTTCCCCCATTGGTGCGAGCACTGAACTAGCTAGTCACGCCAAGGCTAAAATATCTATTTTTAGGGTTTTTCAGAGGAAACTTTCTTCAGAGGAATGTTTTTCCTTATGAAAGGGGATGTCATGAAAGTGGTTTCAGGTCATGTCACTGCTCATAGGTCATGGAAAAATCCCTCCAATGTGCAGGACAGGGAATTGCAGGGACGGTGACAAAATGCTGTGTAATAGATGCCCCCTAAAGCATGAGGCCCGAGAGAGAGGGAGGGATGAAATGCTTTATGAGAACATGCCCAACTGAAAACATTGCTGTCGGAAGACTTGCATACAAGTACAACTGATATCTCTAATACATGATATGCGGTATGGGCACAACCATCGATAATAGAGTATACAATAATCAGGATCCAAGGTATGGACGCAGCCATCCAGAAATGATCAACAATTAGACTCAGGTTTGGTCACAACCATCCAATGAAATGAGTCATGTAACTAGTCATGATAATCCACAAAATCCATAGCCTGGATTTCATCAGAAAAAACCTAGGGTCTTGCGCTCCATCTCGACCCGAACAGAGTACAAGTCCCAGCATGTGAATAAGTGAGATGAAGTCGAACATGCAAGAACATCGTCTGATTACCAGCCAATAATGGAAGCTATTAACAGACATGATAGGAACCACCATTAATGAGGATGGCTCTCAAGGTACTATAGGTACAATCCACAGAATGTGAACAGTGAGCTGATGTCGAACACCTGCAGAATCATTCGATCAAAGGCCAATGATGAAAACCTTGAGTTGAATGTGAAGAACCTTCCATTGAGGCATGTAGGCTCCAAGGTACCAGAAGGGAGTCTCTAGATCAGCTTCCTGGATGATGATTTGAAGTCGACAGGAAGTGATCTTGATCAAAGGTGGGCCATAATTTTTCCCACATCATCGATGCGAGACAGAGGAACAAAATTTTTGTGAATCAGGATCAGTAGAGAATCAGAGGGAGGTTGAAAACTGCAGAGGCCAACTTCTCTTGAACATATTGGCGACACGACACTGGATTTGGCAGTATTTGACATCAAAGGATCTGAGGTCATGATGACGTGGAAAAGAGTAGATGAGCGGTCATAAAAGGATTACCTAAACCCATGGAGGCAAGCAGAAAACGAGATGAGATGTCCCCAACCTGACACGAATACAGACACGTGCCATGTTCAAAAGCGACATATTGTTGATACGACGGTGATACTGGTTCCATTTTTCCCCACCATTTCTAGCGAGTACCCGAATTATTTTTGAAAACAGGATTGAAGGGGATAGCATATGCTTGTCATATAAGCTTTTCCTTTGGACAAATCCAACCTAGTACATTTAACGAGCCCTAGGAAGGAGGAACTCGAGTATCATTATTATGATAGAGTCCGATGTCACCAAGTTTTAACGAGTCTGAAAAAGGAAGAACTCGGCATCTTTTCATGTTTAGAGAGTTTGAAAAGATAGTAGAAAAATAAACTCCAATAGTCCCTTTTCATATATAGTTCCTGAGATCCGAAAAGGTAGAAAAGTATGTCTGAGAAAACCTCCTAATCGGAATAGGCTAGGGTATTCCTTCTTCATAAATAATCTATCCCAGCCTAAAAAAGGGGTAAATGTATACTGGGTATATGTTGTTTCACAGCCAATTTAACGAGATCAAAACAACAAGCGAATCGAAAATATTTTTATTTTTAGAGAGTCATAAAAGACCTAAAAGATGACTCCAGTGGTGACATTTTCATGTTTTTACCAAGTCTGAAAAAGTATAAAATACAACTCGTATCTTCATCCCAGTCGCGTGAAAACTTGTCGCTGCACAAAAAGCAAGTGTAAAACCCATATTTCGACAAAATATAATAAAATATTAGAAAAATAAGCTTCAAAACCTAATTTGATTTTGAAAAGTTATAAATATGACAAAAATAGTAAAAACATATTTACTTTTTACTTTTTACCTCTTGTGGAGAGCAACAGTGAGTTTTTCCTTGCGAACTTGTGGTGGCGATTGTGGACGATCCAGTGCATCATTCTGAATCCTGTCTTTTCTAAGTAAGAGGCGCTTCCATTAGCTACATTTTAATACATATTTCATAGCATTCCATCGTGATTTGGGATCCCTGAGGGGAACATTTGAAAATTTAGGGCTTATACAATTGGCACGGGTATGAGGCACGTACTCGCACCAATTGAGTTCTTTTTGCAAAGGGGTCATTCCAGCTGGCGCGGCTGTAAGAAAAACAGTCATGCCAACTGTGCAACCTCATTTTCCGCTCAATTTTTACAAAAAATGAACCAATCAACTGGATTTTTGAATGCCCAAGGGATCTCATGATGTGCTTATGATCACTTTAATGCAGGTATGAAGCCACAATGGTGATTGAATGGAAATAAAGGGAGCACAGTGAAGAGGACGAAATGGAAATGGAGAATGAGTAATGCATGAATTCTCTCTAGGATTTCGGTTTAAAGAAATTCTTCTTGACACCATGTCTCAGGGCACAACCTAAATTACTTGATCAGTATCTAGGATGAGAAGGAAGAGAAGTTTAGGCTTCGAGATCAAGTGATGGAACTTGAAGTATCCGATGTTTACTTCATCATTGGATTGTCCCGCTGAGGTCAAGTTCTGATCATGACAGGTACTAGGCCTTTTGGCGAAAAGATGTCGATGGTCATGGAGAGAGTGTGCCTAGGGGCACAAACAGGATCAGGTAGTGGCAAAGTTGACATTCACACTATTCATGATTTAGCACTTAGAGTGGTGCCCCATACCATCATGCGGGCTGCAAAAGGCTACTAAAACACAGCTCCTTTTTCTGTCAGAATGTATGAACACAAGGTTATTTTATTGGGCTACAGCCGTAACCATGAATATCAAACGGTAATTGAAAAAATGTAAAAATACCAAAATAAAGCAGCTTGGGTACGGGTCTATCTTGGTATCATTGATCCTCGAACGACTACCTATTTTCCAAGGCCAGGGGGTGATATTCGCAGATCCACCTTTGAGAGAGCCACGGATGGCTCGATGGGAAACACTGATGCCTAGAGCAGGAAGGGGCCAGCAAATGTCATGGTGGCCCGAGTTCCTTGGATGGCTTCAGTGATAGTTGATCGTCACAGAGGACTAGCCCTATGGTGGTACTAACATCATAGGAGACCCAAACCTTCCACTCCCGGAAGGAGAGGACTGGGATGAGGAGCTGGGTAAGACTCGTTTTTATTTTGTGAATTTTATGATTTTTTTTGGGTATACATGCATGTTTTAACAATCGATCCTATATGTATGCAGATGTTGGCCTAGAGAGGTCCATCGGGGTGTCGACGATCGCGCGAAGGATTCCTCTCGCCTATGACCCTCAAGGTGAGGGGGGCGAGGGGAATGAGCTAGTTCAGAACATAGAGGGAATCGCCCATGGGATTCATGATTATGCTCACCTAGCAGATGTCCCTATGGCTTATCAGAGGCACTTCGTAGGGGTGCCTAGTCGCCTTCATCGTTTACTGAGGTGATTGGTGTGGGCAGTAACATGCTACCATGAGCACCATGCTGATTAGTCGCCTAGAATTTTCATATGTGTATTTTTTAGAGACATGTTGTCTCTAGATATTAAAACATAAATGTATATTTTGGATTTTATGTGATGCACACAAACTACAAACATTCGACATATATATATATATGTGTGGATGGATCTTTTTCACATATGATGATACTTTTTACAAGTTGTGTAAATGTCTATCTAATACCATGTTAGCTACTGCATCTGTTAGCCATTCATTAGTCTGGGTATATGCTGATATGTAATGTAATAAAAATTTCTTTCCAGTAAACAAATACGTAGATACAATCTTAAAATGGATGGGTTCCTAACTGAATAATGACCATTGAGTTGTAACACTACAAGCTGTGAGTCCAGATATACAAGTAATGCATGAATACTGAGGTTAATGGCCTCGTTTAATAATTCCGAAACAACACAATATTCCACAACATTATTTGTAGCAGTCCCTAGACAAATACCTTGTAAATTAACTAACTCACCAGTAGGATTCTAGATTACCCAGGCTGCTGAGGACAGATTCCTGGTATTACGGGAGACACCATCTGCGAAACTGACAAAAGGAGTAATAGACATCTACATAATCAAGAAGACCCAATTAGCAGAAAGACGCTTACAAAGCACACCACACCACATATGCACAAAAATGAAATCACTCACTTATGTACACACACCACACAAGAATAATTCAAGCGTAGTACTTCTTCAGGTACAACCCATTTCTAGGCTGCGCCAAAGGAATACCTTCATAATTGATTATCTCATAGGCCCCATTTTTCAATACAAATTTAAAGATATAGGGCCCATGCCACATGGGCTAGAATTTGCCTGCCTCAAGCTTATCATGTGCTTTATCATATAAGAGGATGAGGTCCCCTTCTATAAAAGAACACAAAGAAACCATTTGATCGAAATGAGCTTTAACTTGCTTTTTCTGTGCCTCGATAATAAAAGAAGCCAAGCGGCAAGTTTCGTCCAGTCATTCCGATATAGGAGATGTTCTTCCTCCGGGGAAGTGTTGGGCAGTAATTCCACAGCCAACTTCAGCGAAGGGATTTCACATTCAACCGGAAGAGTTGCTTGCAGACCATACACCAACTAGAAAGGTGTGAATCAGGTCGCGCTCTTTACTGACGTTCGGTAGGCCTAGAGAGCTGAGAATAATTGGAGATGCCAGCTGGATTTGTGAATACGAATTGTTTGTTGAAGCATCGTGACAAGTACTTTGTTCATGGACTCAACCTGGCCATTTTCCTGATGGTATTATGGCGTTGAGCTCTCATCACACAATCTCAACTTTGATGTTAGCTATGCAATCATGTAGTCCAGAAAATGAGTGCCATGATCGATGACGATGGTTTGAGGAAAGCTGAAATGTGTGATCACATGGTTGAAAATGAATTGAGCGGTTGTCTTACCATCAGAAGCTAATGTAGGCATCACTTCGGCCCACTTGGTGAAGTAGACCACAACAATGATGATATAAGCATGCCCCCTGGCCGAGTGAGGGTTACATGTCATAAAATCAATGCCCCATTTGGCGAAAGGGCCTATGGTAATGACAGGATGTAAAGGGAGGGGTGGCGCATGCATTTTGTGTTGAAAGATCTAGCACACATGACATTTTCATACTGCAACAATACATTCTTTAAATATAGATGGCCAAAAGTAACCCGCATGCAGAATCTTCTGGGCAGTAGCATAACCAGAAATATGACCACCACAGGCACCACTGTGATAGTCATTCAAGACTTTCTCAGCTTCTTCCAAGGTCAAACAACAGCAGAGCACAAAATCGACTCCGACACGATATAAGGTATCTCCGACAATGCAATATGGTTGTGATTGATGCCAAATAGGACGTCAAGCATCCTTCGCCAACTCGGCCCAGAAGGTTGATGTCTGAAGGTACACGATGATGTCACCATACCATGGATCGTGAGTGTTGATTAGAAAGAGAGTTTCATCAGGGATATGATCCTCAGATTGAAACGGAACAGAGTTAGTAGGGAGAGAGCAAATGAGATCAGCAAAAACTAGTGACTTCGTCAATTTGGTAGTAGTGAACTCCAAATCGAACTCTTGAAGGATCAAAATCCATTTGGAGTACTTTCCCCCCAGTAATTGTTGAGATAAGATGTAATTCATGGGGTTGCAGTCGGAAATCACGGTTACCGTGCGCAACAGGATGTAATGGCGAAATAGCTCAAAATCCTGGACCGCGGCAAGCACCAACTTCTCGATGTGAGCATAATGTGTTTCAGTGTCAAGGAGATTTTGAGACAGATAATAAACCACATGTTCATTTCCGCCGTTGTCATCTTGTACCAGAACCATGGCAATTGTGCTGAATGTGGCAGCCAAATAAAGGGTAAAATCACAATGATAGTTGGGAGGATGTATTAACAGAGTGTTGATGAGAAAATTTTTATGTTTATCAAAGGATTACTGAGAAATCTCATCCCAATGGAAGGGAACGTCCTGTTTTAGAAGTCGCATAAACCCTTTGGCCACTTCTGCATAGTTTGGGATAAAGCGATGTAAGAAATTCGCTTTCCCCTGAAGACTCTGAAGTTGATGCAACAAGGATGGGGATGGGAGATTAACAATAGCCTCGACCTTGAGGGGGTCAAGGAAAATTTCGTCTTTAGAGACAATGAATCCCAAAATATGACCAGAGTCAACGCAGAAGATGCACTTGTGAGGATTGAGCCTGATGTTGTAACGTCTGCAACAGAGAAAAATCTGGCAAAGGTGTTCAGGATGGTCTTCACGCCAAGCTAAATGAGTCGACAGGTCATCCAGATACAGCTGAACAATGTGACGTATGTCATGAAAGGAGTAGGACATTGCGCACTGGAAGGTGGCTCCAACGTTTTTTAAGCCAAATGGGAGCTTCTTGTAGGTCAATGTGCCCCATGGACAGATGAAGGTGGTTTTATGTTGATCAGAGGGTAAAATATTAATTTGATTGTAACCCCAGAAGCCGTCCATAAGGGAATAGATCTCACTCCCCGCCCAATAATTGATGATCTGATCTATAAAAGGAGTGGGATAGTTGTCCTTAGGACAAGTGCGATTGATGTCTCTATAGTCAACACAGACTTTAATTGTGCCATGTTTCATATCTACAGGGACAATATTGGAAACCCATTCTGTGAGGGTAATTGGATATATGAAGCACGCGTTAAGAAGTTTCTCAACTTTTGATTTTATCGTAGCAGCTTTTCGGGGATGCACTGGGTGCAGACGCTCACGCATGGGATTTGCACCCAGATAGGTGGGAATTTCATGCACGACTATGTTGGGATCGATCCCAGGAATCTCTTCATAAGACCATGCAAAAAAATCTCAGAATTCACGAAAAAGGCTAGTGTATACTTGAATCTCTTCAGGAGAACAAGTAACTCCAACGTGAATGTTCTTGATGATCCCTAGTTTAATGAAGATGTCGATAGGCATTGTTTGGGTGATATTACTTAGATTTACATCCAAAAGAACCTCATGAGTAAATATTAGCATTTGGAGAGGCGGAGAGGGAATCTAAGATGTGAAATGCTCGAGACAATTAGACATTACCCCCAGGCCGGGCATGAATGAGGAACAATGATGTCCATCACTCCACGAAAATTCTTCGAGAGACATTGTCTCCATGATAGCTTCGTCAGAGGGAAAGACTCCTCTCAAAGGATCGGGTGAATCTGCATCACCGAGCCAAGGGGATTGAGAAGAAACGTCAAGAGCCATGCTCAAAGGAGCATTTTCAGTAGGAGGAGGATCTGATGCAGCAACGATCTCACAATAATTGATTTTAACTGGGGTCAGAGGCATCCATTCTCCAAAAGAGGTCACCTGTTCAGGAGAAGGGATGATCCATGGGTCATCTGACCTAGAGATCATGTTGACTTTAATGGTGTTCGGTGGTGGCATGGGAAAAATACCCATGAGAACGAGGTCCTTGAAAAGACCAAGTCCTACACTGTCACGAGGATTAGGAATTTGATCCATGTATGGCATGTTGTCCTCGGAGGACGAGGTAAATAAAGACAACCAATCAACAGTGATAATCTTGCCCTCATGTGGAAACTTCAAAAGCCGAAAGAGGGTGGATGGAACACATAACATGGCGTGGGTCCAGCTGCGACCAAGTAGAAGACTATAGTTGAGTTTAGCATCAACAAATTCCACTTCAACGTTGACTATCTTACCTTGTAATGTGATCGATAAACTCGCGAGAACACCTAAGGGTTTTGACTCCCTACCATCAAATGCCTCAAGGGCATTGGGAGATGAAGTAAGAGATGGAGAGCTAATGGCCTTCCAGCAGGCAGATGACATAACACAGGTAGAGGCACCTTTGTCCACAACAACTCTATGAATGTTGAGGCTGTTGATACCGACTTGTATAATGAGGGTGATTTGATGTGGAAGTCGGGGGACAAAATTCTCTATATCGAAGGTGAAAATACTAGAATCGACAGGATCAATTCCACCGATTGCAGATAACAGAGCTTTCTGTTGCGATGGGAAACTTTGAAGCACTTCCAACGGAGACATTGCGGAAGGTGCCTGTGCCAAATCCTCAAAAATGCTGTAATGCTGAGCCGCACAGGCATTTGGATTATAAGAATATTTTCAAAGGACAACTTTGGAAGGTGGTCGTACAATGGGTTCAACACTGGGCTTTTCAATTTCTAAAGGACCAGAGGTAGGTGGGGGAGGCGGGCCATCAACGACTTCCTTCTCGGCTTCCTGGCGTGATCTGGCATAATCCTTCGAATGAGTGGCGATCGAAACAGGTGTAGCACCATTCATCATGAAAACTTGGGACCCAGACGGTGCAGATGGTGAAGGTTTCTCGATCATATGGGTCTGCTCAGATGGGAAAGGTTCCTTAAGAACTTCCAGAGTTCCCTTCAAGCCTTTAAGAAGTTGACTAACCTCAGATCGTCTCGGACAATCTTTGGTGTAGTGGTCTCCATCACAGATCAGGCATGGGTACTTCGGTTTTTGTTGCGAACCATCATCAGCATGTGGTTTAGAGGATTCTAGTTTTGGGGCATCGGATTTGGACTTAACTTTTCCTTTATTCTTCCCTTTGGAGGTCTTTTCTACAGGATGGTCCTGAACGGCATTTACCTCCGCGGTCTTACCAGAATTTGGAGTGGTGGGAGGAGCAAAATTATTGGAATAATTCGACTTCTGCTTCCCATTAGAGGACTTACGAGAAGTCTAAGAGACAGAACCAATAACACCATCAACCGATGGGGTAGGTGGTGCTTTAGAGGTCCCTTGCCGTGGGGCATCAGTCAAGATATCATATAATGTTCCGGACTGAGAGTACACCAAATCGAGGTACTGGGCATGAGCAATGGCTTGTTCCTTGGTTACACATACCCCCATATAAATGTCTTGAGCGATCTTGTTAACAAAGGAGGTGGTGAACCGATGAGTTAGAAGCTTATTAGGAATATTGAACTTGATTAGACGATGACGACGTCTCCACTCATGTATATGATCTGATATATGAGTGGCTTTGTCCTGTTTCAGAGATGTCAGGAGATGCGTACCAGCTTCATAACGAACCGGTAACTGAAAATGTGTCAAGAAATCCATATCTAAGGTATTAAAGTCTTGAAAAATGCCATGGGGTAGTTCTATGTACCATTTAGCAACAATGCCAGTAAGAGTGCGCTGGAAAAGATGTAGACGAATCGAGTCATCAACCCAAGAGTTCGAAGAACATCACAAATTGTAGGTCATGACATGGGCTTGGGGGTCTTCTCCAGATTTACCCTCAAACTTAGGACAATCACCAGGCACCTTCGTTAGAACTGAAGGTCAATATGGATTATGAAGAATTGGATCATTGGTCAAGTTAGATACATCTGGTAATTCTAACGTGGCAAGAAAAGGTAACTTAGGGTTAAAAGGCATGCCAGGTCCACGATAAGGACCTGCACCTGTACTCCAACCTGGTTGAGCATAAATCTGCCCCCATTGGTTATTTCCTGGAGGATTCTGACCATAGGGGGTATAAGCCATATAATTGGGTTGACACGGTTGCTGATAACCAGGGTACTGACCCTGATTATATGTAGGCCCCATTTGAGCAGTGTATGGATTTGACTGCTGAGTATAAGTATAGCCTAGCTGTTGGAGGTAATAACCAGAACCTTGGGGTGGGTTGTAAACCGGTCGAGACTGACCTTGAAGGTAATAGCCGCCTTGGGGTCGAGCATGCTACTGGTAAGTGGGGCCCTGTTGAGCCTGATAAGTTGGGCGCATAGGTAGGTTCGGCTGTGGCATAGAATAGATCAGCTGTTGAGCAGGGTTAACGGGATGTGCAGGTTGTCCTGGTTGAACAGGTTGACCTGGCTGCGTAGGCTGCTCTGGTTGAACAGGTTGGCCTGGGTGAACAGGTTCTCTTGGTTGAATAGGTTGACCTAGCTGATGAAGGACACTAGGCTGCCCCGGCTGAGCAGGTTGGCCTGATGACGGGAGAGGGCCAGGTTGTGCCTGATAACCAGGCTGACCTGTGATAGGACCATAAGATGGCCCTAGCTGTGCAACATTTTCACCAATTGGAAACTGAGGTTGTTGAGGTTGCACCAATGGTTGAGAAGGATGGATTTGTCCCCCAAAACTGTACAATGGTTCGGTTTGATACCCTGGTTAGCCTGTGGGTCCTTGAGGTTGCCCTGGTTGGACCGCAGGGTGAGGCTGTAGAAGTTGACCTTGAGGGTTGTAGGACTGCCCTTGCAGACCGTACAACAATCCCTACTGGCCCAAAGGTTGTCCCTGTAAGGGTTGTCCTTGCACGTCATACAAATAACCTGGCTAGGCCGAAGGTTGTCCCTGGAAGGGTTTTCCTTGTGGGTTAGAAGGTTTCCCAGCCTGGGCAGATAGAAAATCGTTAATATACTGATAAGCCTCAGGAGCAGGAAAATGAAGAGGGTGGTCCTGCTCATCGTATTGATATGGAAACACGTAGATCGGGGTACCATCTAGTCCATAATGGGAAAATTAAGGATGGTTGAGATCTTGAGAGGATTGACCAACCAAGGAGTTTGATGGCTGTAAAGACAATCGATACTCCTTAGGATCAATATTCTCTGGAATAGCAGAAGCTATGTAGATGACTTCAGGAACTGACGAGGTCCTGGTCGACTTAGTGACATCGGGCATAGACACAGCTATGTAGACTGTAGGCCTAACAGGTACTGATGTGACGAAAGAAAATTCCATGAGAGGTGTCGATGGAAACATCCCTAACAAAGGAATAACCGGCCTCATGGACAGAGTCGATATTCCCATAGAGGCCATAGCAGCCATGACCTGACTTAAGGACCTATATCCCGCTAGAAGCGAAGGACCAGGTGAAGACATGACGAAAGATTCGGGGATGTTTTCTGGAAAAAGCTAGTAATCGTCACCAGATGTAGGAGTTTCCTCACTAGGAGAAGGACTGGGTGAGTCCATACCTAACCCTCCTGCAAGATCTTCTAAAAGACGACGAGGACTAGGAGGTATAATAGCAACTAAGAATGGTGATCCTGATGTAAGTGGAGGGAAGTGTTCCCCTACTCCAAATCCAAACCAAGCGTTGGACAAGGGCCAATTGAAATCAACCAGTCCACCAAAGGGAAGCTCAGATATAACCGGTCCCCCGTTGGGAAACTCGGATACAATAGGTTACGGACGTTCAGCAGAGAAGTGAGAGACCTCTGATGAATCGTCTGTCTAAGGACTACAAGTAGATGAAACTGAGGGTTCTGCCACTGTGACTGTAACGAAAAGAGGAAGAGATAAAAAAAATGACACATGGGCAAAACCAAGGCAAACAATAAACAGGCCGAAAAACAATCTCTAAATGGATGTGTGATCGTAGGTGATTAATTTTACCACATTGAAACTGGAAAATTTTTACTGTTTCAAGTTTTAAGAGTCTATAAACAAGTAAAAGATGACTCTATCTCTTTCAATTTGGAAACAAGCGTGAAAGGACAAGCGCTTGATGATATTTTCAAATTTAATGAGTTAGAAAATATCGAAATGACTACTCTGGTAATCTAGGCAGATGGGTGTACCAGATATCCATGAACTTCCATATACACCTTGGTTAAAAAATGAAATAGAAATCAACCAATGACTTGACATACGTACAGGTAATCTCCCCGAATGCTGTGTCCGGTGTATCACGGGTAAAAGGCAGTAGACTCGGCTTCCTACAGATAAAGGATAGAAACCTAGTGGGGTCTCCCTTTATATACGCGACGGTATGGGGAGCACAATTTCGTACTAGTGCTATCTAAAGCCAAAAGGTGAATGACAGCTAGTAGGTTTAATGACGCCAGAACACGTCACTAGCCTAGACCTCTAGATATTCCGTTAATGTTTCAATGTTACCTTAGGTTAATTGAATATATTTTATAATTGATATTTAAATTATGTTTCAATTTCAGGCCCTATCAAATGTTGTATCTCAAAAATCCTCTAAATGCACACTACATGCCACAATATATCACTTTGTTCGATGAAGAGCTAACTACGGGAAGGTTGAGAGCTTTTCAAAAAACAAAAAAATGATCACAAAACATCCACTACTGTCTCTAATGCATTCTAATGAAACTAAAAACTTTTCTCTTAGAGTTATATAACACTAATAATGCGGAAAAGATTTCAATTTTCACTTACTAATAAAAAAGCAAAGAGATTTGTTTTTGTATTTTTCGATGTTTTAGAGAAAATGCACCAAACATAATGAAAAACTAATGAAGAAACCAATTCTATAAATGACAGTGAGAGAGTCGAAACAAACAAGTTCACTCAATGAAAACACACACAATCAGAACTCAAAATTATGGAGAAATCCCTCAAATCAAATAAGAATCTCAACAAGACTCATACAAACCATGTAATCTAGGCTCCGAATGAGACAATGTGAAACTTGAATGAAAAAGAGAGAAATCACTCAAATAATGCAATGATACAATGGAATCCAACAAAATGAATGCAAAGAAGCGAAAATGAAGTTGACTTGAAAAGCGAGAACCAAAAACTCGCACGGGAGGCTCAACACACTATAGCACCTAGAAGCCCTAGGGCTAGAATGCAAAACTAATGGTAAAGGGAAAAAAACCGGAGGACAAGGGTCAAAACCAGTCAACAAAGACTTCAAGGCATTCAATCACTCATAAAAATGACACCAAGATCAGAAATCAAACTCAAAGGGCTCAAAACAAGTAAACCCTAACACCAAATAGAGTTGGCGCGACTGTTTGGCTGTATCCTGTGCCAAAACAGCGTTGGCATGGGGGCCTAACTAGTAGCAAGCGCCAGTTAGTACGACTGTCAAGCTATAAACTGCGCCAATCAAGTTTAATATGGGAAGAAGTGAAAAAAGAGCAAACAGAGACTGAGTTAGGTCTTCTGGGGGCTAAACAGGGGTTTTACACCAAAAGGAGGCAAACCAGAAGAGAAAATCAATCAATCAAAAACCAAAAGCAACCAGAAGATGAAATACTAACCCCAGCTGAGCTCTCACTGAGTCGCCAATTTTTTGAGAAGGTAAATCCCCTTTGTGGACAGAGGCGATCCCTACTATCCCAGATCAGGTCTAGCAACAATCAGGTCACGCAGTGACGTAGGTTCCTAGTTACAAAATGACAAAAATCATAACGAATTGCCTACCTCAAATCCTATGTAGTGGTTGTGGAAGAAATTATGACGCTTCCCATCCCTCGCTTGGCAGATCACGATCCTTCCACTCGACACATCCAAATACCTACACACATGCAAAGGATACAATGACATACAAGGTAAAATCTAAAGCCTGTAACCATACATCAGTCAGAGGGGATGTAATTCATTGCATAAAAGAAATAGACGCATGAATGGAACCATAATCAAAGTTGCTTATCATTAAAATAATAAAGGAAAGATATAACCCAAAGCTCTGACACTTGATCTTCCTTCGACAAGGCTGACAGCGGAGCACGTCTCAACAAAGCTTGTCAGAAATGGGACGAAGCTCTCTGTCTTCGGCTTGGCTCTCAACAGCTATCTGGCTATACTTTCCTTCCTACAATTTTAGATAGCTTGCTAAGGGAGAAGGCAAGCTTTTATAGATGGTGGAAGGAGAGTTCGGATCCCTATAATCATGGGATTGGCCCTATCTCTAAGGAAGCTTCCATGATAGGTGGAAAACTACTTCCCATACATGGAGATCCGGAGCCAAACCACCCAACTCCTTTTAGTGACTCATTCAGGAGTTTGTTGGAATCAAACTTCTACCATTTATTTTTTTTAAAACATCCCTTATTAAGCTTGGTGTGAGTGAGACACAGGGACAGAGCGCCAGTTGGCGCGCCCTCTATGGTGGATTTCCCCCATTGGCGCAAGGGTTGAACTGGCTAGTCGCGCCAAGGCTAAAAGATCTCTTTTTAGGGTTTTTCAGAGGAAACTTTATTCATAAGAATGTTTGTCCTTATGAAAGGGGATGACATGAAAGTGGTTTCAGGTCATGTCACTGCTCACAGGTCATGGAAAAAGCCCTCCAATGTGCGAGATGGGGAATTGCAGAGATGGTGACAAAATTTTGTGAAACAACATCCAAACCATGGGATAACTTGCATAGTCGGATCCCAATCCATGTTGGCCCTTGCGTCAATCTAAAAAAAGAACAGATTTTTTTTTGTTGGTGTGCCTTGCGTAACATAGTGCACTTGTGCGCTCTATTATACCAGTGCACTGCGAAAGTACAGTGATAAAAAACAAAAAAATCAAAATATATTTTTATTAGTGTGCCATATGTAACATATGGCACTGGTTATATTTAGAAACAAACCCTAAATATTTTTTTTTTCCCTTTCTTCTCCCTCTCTCTATGATTTCAGAATTAGGGCTTTTCAATTTATATTTATAGGGTTTGTATTTCTAAATATAAGCCTAAGACATCCAACCCATGGGAGGACCTGCATAGTCTGATCCTAATCCTTGTCAGTGCTTACGTAAATTAAAAAAAATAAAAATTGATCGGTGCGCCCTACGTATCTAAGCACACTGGTGCACTCTATTATCCCCACGCATCACTCAAGTAATGATAAAAAAATTATCCTAGTACGCTGTTTGTAAAATATGTAGACGGTGCTTTATTTCATTATGGCCCACCGCGAATGTTTTATTTCAAAAAAAAAAAAACTTTCAAAAAATACAAACCTTACATTCTTTTTTTTTCTACCCTTTCTTCTCCCTCTTTCTGTGATTTCAGAATTAGGGTTTTTCAATTTAGATTTATAGTGTCTGTATTGCTAAATATAGACCTAAGACATCCAACCGATGGGATGATTAGCATAATCAGATCCCAATCCATGTGGGCCCTTGCATGAATTTTAATAAAACATATTTTTTTTATCGATGCACCTTACATAAAATAGTGCACTGATGCTCTGTATTATCCAAGTGCACTGCATAAGTAATGTGATAAAAAATTAATAAACAATTTTTTTTTAATCGGTGCACCATATGTAAAATATGGCACCGGTCTATGCTACAAAAATTAACACTCGACGATTTTTATTATTTTATCATGGTTAATCAGTGTGGTGATTGACGTGTAATGCATCGGTGCTCCTTGTTGACATAGAGCACCGTACGATCTATTATAATGTTTGTGTGGTGCGTTTGGAAAACAACCACGCACCAGTGTTGGTGCGTATGCCATGAATGGCGCATCGGTTTCTTGAGTTTCTTTTTTTACTTGAAAAGTTGACAGTTTATTTATAAATATATTAATGAATGATATGGTATAGGTTTGATATTGATAAAGAAATGACTGACAAGAGATCAAGTAACAAAAATACTGATAACACATTAAGAAAAGAAAAAAAAGCAAGTTCTTTGTAAATGTTTTACAAAAAAAATATTTTTTAACTATATGTAAGTTTAACTAATATGTATTGTTTACTGTGTATCATGCAGAGCCACAAAATGACGAAGCTCGATAATATTGTTTCTGATCTAGGACTAGAAGAGCGTAAAATATTGATGGAAAAATTGCAAAAGGATGAATTAGGTGAATGAAAAAATACTATCGATCCAATATGACTTTATTTTTTTAGTTTTCATTAATAATATAATTAAAATTATTAGATAACATGTGTGAAACATTCTATTAAACCTGTTAATTCCCATGTTTAGCATTCCTGGACAACAACTGAGAAAAGAGATGTTTTTTTTAGAAAAGAAAAAAAATGAGATAATACACAAATGAAAATGAATTGCTCCTTAACAAATGCAGAATGGTGTTGGAGGTTAAAAAGTGAGAAAAACTACACAAGAATTTTAGAGGATCTAGTGGAATGAATTATTGTGACGTTCTCTCGCGGCCTAAAAAACTAATCAATAAATTCCAAGTGAGTGCCGTAAACTACAGGAAGAGTTTCCAGAGAATTGGTCAATGAGACATGTCAGACTTTCAATAGCAAAAACGTACAACAACAAAAAAAGAAGGAATGAAAAAGTAATATCCCTTTAGATGTTTGTCTAGAATTATTTATAAATATCACTTTTTTTATACTTACTTTTCATATATCAATATAAAAATTAAATAGTTTATGGTCATGTTACATTTCAGGAAGATTATGAAAATCTAAAAAGATGAATGAGATGATATCATAAATATGCCAGTAGGAATGTCCAAAAAGGTGTATAAGGAGATGGTCAAAGAAATTGACAAAATTGCATCGCGGGAGGAGCCATCTCAACAACAACGTGCTTCAAATGTAATATGTATTCATTGAATTTTTTGATCATTAGGTACAATAAATAAACAATTTAGCATTAAATATTTATTTTCAAGTATTCTCTTGTAGAAAAGAAAAGAAAATGGAACCCATTCAGCACATAAAACAGGACGACAAGGAAGAAAAGGATTGATATCTAAGTTTGTGAGTAATTGTTACTTCCTTATAACAAGTTAACTAGATCTAATTTTTGTAATTTTTAAGTTGTTTTACAAAAATCATCATTGGATGTCTTCAAATAGGTGCTAACATACAAAGAAGAACCATCAGAGGAATTGATTGATGTTGGGTTAAATATGGGTTGTGAGTATATGTTGGCATATCAGAACTTAATTGTGGAATTTGTAAGCATCTATCGATCTTGTTTTACTTAGCTACATATATAATTAATAGAAAAAATAAGTCTTTTATATTAAATATATGGTTTGTTATGGGGTATAAAACTTGCAGGAAACAAAGTATGGCACTGCGCCAACAGATCAAATCTTGAAAGATGGCATGTTACATGGTTATGAAAGAATGTGTATAGTTTATGAGTCAATTGTTGCATTGGTACATCATTTGTTTTCTATTTACATTGATGTATATTATTTAATATTGAAATTTTCATTATTCTCACCAACATATATACACTCATTACAGTTTACTTTTATGTTTGTAGATGGAAGGTGAAGAAGAAGAAAACAATCAACACCATGAACAAAACATTCCTGAAAATAACCCAAGTCATGGAAGTAGCTCTAGGAGTTACAAGAGTTCAAGCGAAGAATGATGATCACTATGTTTTCATATCAAACCAAGCCGTTGTATTTTTTGAAAAATGTCTGTGAAATCAGAAATTTTCTTTAATGTAATGGACATAATGTCCCAATTGAAAGATAAAGGGATACCAATAACTGTTCCATTTTGCATGACAAAGAATTTCCTGTTCATATATATATATATATATATATATATATATATATATATATATAATAATAATAATAATAAATGTTTTAATTTATTCTATTGCATTCTCTATTGTCACTATTGCGTTCTCCATTCTCGTTCTCAAATACACTAATAAAAATCTAATTCATATGAATATTGTTATAAGATATCTATGTGTCAACTTTTGATGAATAATGAATTTTATAAAACCACAATAATTATGATATGATATAATAAATTAATCCAAACATGACATTAAAATGCATTAATAAAAATTTATTTAATATGAATATTGTTATAAGATGTGTCGAATTTTGATGAATAATGAATTTAAAACAATCACAGTAATTGTACTGCCACAGGTCGATGTTTCTAAAAAATACAAAATGAAAACTAGTTCATATATTCTTATACCGGTGTGCTTGTATTCTTAAGTGCACAGGTGCATTTTTACGACCTATGGGCACCGCAAAAATACCAAAACCAGTTAAAAATAGTGAGGCATTTGTGCGGTATGGCGCTTCAGTCCATTTATGTCTATATACACACCGGTGTTGTTTTATGAACTATTAGCACCGCAAAAATATAGATACCAATTATAAATCTCAGTGCATTTGTGTGATACTATGCACCGGGACATTTTTGTGTCTATAGGCACTGGTGCATTTAGATGACCTATAGGCACCACACGAATACTGATACGAATTATAAATCTCAGTGCGTTTGTGTGATACTGCACACTGGGCGTTGAAGTGTCTATACGCACCGGTGTATTTGTATGACATATTTTCACCGCATGAATACCAATATCAATTATAAATCTTGGCGCATTTGTGTGAAAGGGCGCACCGATGCGCTTCTATAAGTCTATGCACTGACGCGTTGATACGACCTATGGGCACCGCTCAAATCCCAAGAACAATTAAAATGACCCCATGTGTTGTATCACCAACACTCCGCCCGATGTTGCTTTATACCTTAATGGCCCGATGCATTCTTCTTCGACTGCCTCAGGGCATCGTCTACAGGTATGCACTGGTGTGTTAAATTTGATTAGTGCACCAAGAAAAAAAAATCTGTAATAACCTCCAGCCGCCTATTTTTTTTAGTTGTGTTGAATTTCCATGAAAAGCTCCGCCAAAACTTTCATAACCATAAGCGAATGTGGTAGCATATGTTTTTTGACAATTTTGGCCAATTTTATAACACTAAAAACCTACTTTATAACCTCCGCTAGAGGGTCTTTTCCTTGTAGTTTATGGTACGTCATTTCTTTCAATTTACATTGATGTATATTATTTAATACTGCAATTTTTAGGATTCTCACCAATGTATATACACTCATTACAGTTTATTTGTATGTTTGTTGATGGAAGGTGAAGAAGAAGAAAACAATCAACAACGTGAACAAAACATTCCTGTAAATAACTCCAGGCATGGAAGTAGCTCTAATAGTGACAATAGTTCAAGCGAAGAATGATGATCACTGTGTTTGGATATCAAAGAAAGGTTTTGTATTTTTTGAAATATTTGTCTGTGAAATCAGACATTTTTTTTAATGTAAGGGACATAGTGTCCCAATTGAAAGACAAAGGGATACCAATAACTGTCTCATTTTGTGTGAAGAAGACTGTCTTATATATATATATATATATATATATATATATATATATATATATATATATATATATATATATATATATATATATATATATATATATATATAATAAAATATGTTTTAATTTATTCTATTCTGTTCTCCATTGTTGTTGTGAAATGTAACACCATTGATTAAATTTGTGGATGATTAAATATTATAATGAAGATATGTAAAATTTGATGATATGATATAACAAATTAATCCAAACATCGCATTCAAATGCACTAATAAAAAATTAATTCATATGAACACTGTTATAAGATATGTGTCATCTTTTGATGAATAATTAATTTTAAAAAATCACAATAATTATGATATGATATAACAAATTAATAAAAACATCACATTCAAATGCATTAATAAAAATTTAATTAATAGGAATACTGTTATAAGATGTGTCTACTTTTGATGAATAATGAATTTTAAAAAATCACAATAATTTCACTGTCACAGGTCGACGTTTCTAAAAAATACAAAATGAACATCGGTGCTTGTCAGTTACTGTACACTGGTGCATTTCTATGATACAGTGCACCAGTGTGTTTCTACAACCTATAGGCATTGGGGAAATACCAATACCAAGTATAAATCTTGATGTGTTTGTGCGATACTATGCACCGGTGCATTTATGTGAGTCTACGCACCGGGGCATTTGTACGACCTCTGGGCACCACAAAAATACCAATATGAATTAGAACAAATGGTGTATTTTTCTGATACTTTGCACTAGTGCATTTCTATAACTTGACGTACCATTCCGTTTAGATGAGCTATGGGCACTGCACAAATCCCAAGGCCAATTAGAACGGCCCCATGCATTGTATCACCAACACTGCACCCCGGTGCAGTTTTATATCTTGATGGCCTGGTGCATGCACCTTCGATCGGCCTGGGCCACCTTCTAGATGACATTCACTGGTGAATTTACACCTTAGTAGCGCACCGATGACGTAAAAATCCATAATAACTTGCAACCGCCCAGTTTTTTTAGTTGTGTTGAAACTTCGTTAAAACCTCCGTAACCGTAAACGGATGTTGTATAAAATGTGTTTTTGACAATTTTAGCCAATTTTGTAAGACTTAAAACCTCATTTATAACCTTCGCTAGAGGGTCCTTCCCTTCTAGTGATTTATTTTCGATTGCTTCAGAAAAAGTTTCCACAACTTCTCATCATGACAACTTCGGGTGCTAATCCTTCGTTTTCTAAGGGAGTCCAAACCAACTATGGTTGATAAAGTTGATATGTGTACAGATCACACCCAAGGGGAAATGATCCCATTGACAATAACTTCATTTCATCTTGTGAATCTAGGGCTTAGCAACTACTTCCTTATAAAAGTGGACCAGAGGGATCGGTTTCACCAACTATTTTCCCTAGAATAACTTGTGTTTCAGTGATTGAGAGTTATCTCACTCATGGAAAGGAAAGAGGCGAATGGTTGTAACAATGGGTGATGAGCCTTATCTTCAAGGATTTTGGTTTTTATGGTTGGATAGTGGATAAACAAATATTACGTGTATTTTGTGACATGTATTGAACCAGTTCTAATAACTTCATTAATAATTCTAATAATAAATCCGTTTACTAACCCCTAAAAGTTTCAGTGTAATGGGAATCGTGAAACAAACCATGATGGTTAGGTCATAGACTCTCCATCCAATCTAACAACACATTAGATAATCGTCTCAATTGATCTCTACGGGAAGGTGCAGGAAGTAACTTTTAAAATTTTTATTAAGGTAAATGTGTTAGAATTTTACTCCCAACCACCACCATGAATGAGAAGTGGCAGTAGCCCACACTTCATCAATTTCTAAGTAGGGAAGGACAACAACAGATCCAAAGAACTGGAGGTGTTTTCACGCAATCCATGCAAAATAGCAAACCGAGTACTGTAGGCCATTCTTTGCATTTATTTCTTCAACCACTGCATTGACTTACCTTTTTTACCCACATGCGCATCCCACAAATTTTATGTTTTAACTCTCAAGCCTTTCCCCAATATTAAGTTTCTACCGATGCGATCTCGCAGGACCCACTTAACCTTACCAGATGAGCCCAAAATTTGTTTTGTGCCTTATTTCCTTTATACTTCCTTACCGCACTTACCAACACTTAAGTCGCACCACAGAGCGCACTTCACATTGTTTACCAGTTACCTTTCTGCCATCGCAAGCTATGTTATTTGTCGTACGATGTAATTGTGTTATCCCACATCACATTCACAACCATTTTTTTTTAATTCTTAGCACCCGTAAGTTAAGTTGTTTGTTTTGCAATGCGATCATGCCATCACACATTATGCCTGCAACCTTTTATTTTTACCCATGTTCGTGCTAGTTAAAGTTGATACCTTCGATCTGTGATGAGAAGCGGGATGCGATGATGACCCAGAGCCACAACAAAAAGTATTTGAGATCTGCCAGTTCTTATGTTTTGAACGCGTCTTCAAGTGTTTTTGTGTATAAGCATAAATATGGCCTGCATGTCGATTTAATGAAAGAATGGGTCTTTTGACATCCCAAGGATGGGAACTTGGTTAACATCCATTCAATATTGAACAACATTGAATAGGATTAGGTTTTCATAGGCTTCGGCCATTTTGATATAAGAAGAATGTAATTTCATTTTAAGGGAGAGAGTTGAATAGAAAATAGAAATTGTTCCTCTCCTCAGTTCTACCCTACCTGTGTATATTGATTGTTTTATTTAATTTCTACATTTATTTGAAATCTCTGTGTTGTGGTGGAAATGCATTTCCTCTATCTGATTGTATTCAGAAATTTCAACATGGTATCAGATCAGGTCTAGGCTCTTATTGAAAGATGCATGAGCTCACTCTTCATTGCAGAAGCTGTAAGATTGGTTTGAGAAGTGGATTTCTCTAGCAGCGAGAAAGATTTTGTTTTACATAGTCGAGTTGATTATTAGTTTAATAGAGTCAGAATGGCAGCAGCAGGCACAAGCCAGAAAAATCCCCAACTACCACAATTTAATGGGAATAACTATGACTATTGGGCCATTAGAATGAGAGCCCTGTTTGGTTCACAAGATATATGGGAGCTGGTGGAACAAGGTTTCCAAGGACCAGCAGACGCAGTAGCGTTGGCTGCTTTGACAGTAACAGAAAGAGACTTGTTGAGAGATAATAAGAAGAAGGACTCCAAAGCCCTCTTCTATCTCTTTTAGGTAGTACACGAGAGTATTTTCCCAAGGATTTTAGTAGCAAAAAAGTATAAGGAGCATGGGATATTCTCGAAACAACCTATCAAGGCATGGAGAAGGTGAAGACAATAAAGCTACAAATGTTGAGGAGAGACTTTGAAACTCTTTGTATGAAATAATCTGATAACATAGACTCATTCTTCACACATGCGAATGGGTTGGTTACCCAGATAAGGTTTCATGGAGAGACAGTTGAGGAAAGAAGAATGGTGGAGAAAATATTGAGAAGTCTACCCTTAAGATTTGATGCCAAAGTAGTGGAAATAGAAGAGACAAAGGATCTCTCATAATTTTCAGTGGATGAGCTTTGTGCATCCCTGATGTCTCATGAACATAGAATTAACAGAACAATGAACTCCTCATTGGAGCATGCTTTCAAGACAAAAATGTATTTTGGTCGAGGTAGAGGTCAAAGAAGATCAAACTACTGAGGAAGAGGAAGAAGCCCATAGCGAAGTGGAAGAAACAACCCTGTAAGCACAAGTGGAAGGGGTAGCAACTAGAATCAAAGCGAAGGCTCAAGCTAGAGTCAAGTACAAGGACAAAGGTATGACAAATCCCAAGTCTAATATCATTATTGTAAAAATTATGGGCATTATGCCAATGAATGTAGAAAGAAACAAAATGACATGAATAATAGGCAAAATGTTAATTTTGAAAAAGAAAGTTAGAACCATAGTAATGTGCTTCTAACATGTAATGTAGCACAAGAAAAACATGAAGATGTATGGTTCTTAGACTCAGGTTGACCTACCCACATGACTGGAAGCATAGCAATGTTTGCCAATCTAGATGAGAGTGTGAAATTTGAAGTGACAACAAGGACTGAAAGCAAAGTCTCTATCATGAGAAAAGGAAGAGTATTTATACTCACAAGGAAGGGAGAAAAGAATTTTGTGCCAGATGTCTATTATGTACTTGGCCTGAAATGTAACCTTCTGAGCTTTGGATAGCTCGTGAACAAGGGATAGAGTGTATTCTTTAAGAATAATGTGTGTACTATCATGGACATACCTCCAAGTAAGAGGTTCATTTCAGAAGTTCATATAAAAAATAATGGGATGTTTCCTCTCAAGCTAAGAACTGACTTGAAGGAATGAGGTGTGGTAGCAGCAGTCACACGAGAGGTCTTTCAAAAAGAAGTGAAAGACGAAAACTGGTTATGGAATTTGAGATTTGAACATCTCAATTTTGGAGGTTTGAACCTCTTGTATAGAAAATGAATGGTAAAGTGATTACCACTAACAGAGAAACCAGACAGCCTATGTGAAGACTGCATCTTGGGAAAACAACATAGAGAAGCATTTTCAGCATGGAAGAGTGTGAGGGAAAAGGCACCCTTAGAGATTGTCCACTTAGATTTGTGCGGACCAATACAAATGCCATCTTTAGCTGGTAGCCATTATGTCTTTACACTCATATATGATTACACCAGAAAGACATGGGTGTATTTCTTGAAACAGAAGAGTGAAGTGTTTGAACAGTTATACCACTTCAAAGATCTTGTTGAGAAGAAGAGTGAGAACCACATCAAAGTGCTAAGAATTGACAGAGGCGAAGAATATATCTCCAAATATTTCCGAAGTTTCTATAGGGAAAATGGCATACACAAGTAGTTTATCACAAGGTATACACCATAAAAAAACTGTGTTGCAGAAAGGAATAATAGGGCCATCATGGACATGGTCAGAAGTATGTTGAAGGAAAAACATTTACCAAATGACTATTGGGCTGAGGCTGTCAATTTTGCAACGTATATTTTTAATAGATATCAAACCAAAGTTGTTATGAATAGAGTTTAGGAAGAAAAATGTAGTGGAACAAAGCAATTTGTCATTCACATGAAAGTATTTGGATGTGTGCCATATGCACATGTTCCAAATCAGTTAAGGAAGAAGTTGGACAACAAGGGGGAGAAGTGTATCTTTTCTTGATACAGTGATGAGTCCAAGGCCTACAAACTCTATCTTTTCTTGATACAGTGATGAGTCCAAGGCCTAAAAACTCTATAATCCATCCACCAAGAAAGTTATAATCAACAGAGATGTATAGTTAATTGAAGAAGAAGCTTGGGATGGAAGCTTAGAGAAAATAGTGAATGTGAAGACATGTGTGTCTCAAGAAGAGCAAGAGGAATGCACAACAGAAAATAATTCCTCCATAGTGGCTTCTCCTCCACCCACACAAGCTGAGCAGAGCACACCACAATCAGGAAATAAAACAACCTTGAGAAATCAAGGAAGTTCTTCTCCAAGCACACCCCATGGATCAGAAACTCCCTCAAGTTCAAGTCGAACTCCAAGCACACCAAGAAGACCAAGATTCAGAAATTTGAGTGAAATTTATGAGCAAGAAGCTGATAATAATAATGGTCTGAATTCTTTATGTGCTTTGTTTTTTCATGTTGATGACCCAATTCATTTTGAATATGCAGTCAAAGAAGAGAAAGGGATTGAACCAATTAATGAAGAAATTGGTGCAATAGAAAAGAATGATACATGGGAGTTAGTGGACCTCCCACAAGGTAAAGAAGTCATTGGAGTAAAATGGGTCTATAAGACCAAGAGAAATGTTGAAGGAAAAATAGAAAGGAATAAAGAAAGACATGTTGTTAAAGGCTACAAGAAACAACAAGGAAGAGATTATGAAGAAACCTTTGCACCCATTGCAAGGATGGAAATAGTGTAGGCAGTGTTGTCCATTGTAGCACAAAAAAAATGGAAATTCTATCAAATGGTTGTAAAGTCAAAATTCTTGAATGGAGTGTTGAAAGAGGAGGTATATGTTGAACAACCTCCAGGCTATGAGATTGAAGGGCAAGAGAAAAAAGTGTGCAAGTTGAGGAAAGCTATTTATGGGCTAAAGCAAGCACCAAGGTCATGGTACAGTAGAATTGATGCTTACCTGACAGAAAATGGGTTTGAAAAATGTGATGGTGAACCCACACTCCACATTAAAGAAAATGATGTTAAGATCCTTATTGTTGTTTTATATGTAGACGATTTAATATTTACTTCCAATGAAGTTTCTCTCATTGCTGGTTTTAAAGCAGTCATGAAGAGTGAATTTGAAATGACTGATTTTGGGTTTATTGAGATACTTATTGGGTATAGAGGTAAAGAAAAATGAAAAGGGAATTTTCATTTCCCAAGAAAAATATGTTGCAGAAGTTTTGAAGAGGTTTAGCATGCAGAACTACAAAGCAGAAGTAACTCCAAACATCATGGGGTTAAAGTTAAGCAAGGAATATTCTAGCAAGAATGTTGATCCAACATTGTACAAGAGCATAGTTGGTAGCCTCATGTATTTGATTGCAAATAGGCATGATATTATGTATGCTGTAAGTTTAATTTCCAGATTCATGGAGACACCAAAAGAGGCACATTGGCAAGCAGCCAAGAGAATTTTAAGGTATGTGAATGGAACGAAGGAGTATGGTGTTCTATACTCCTCAACTGATAATTTTAATTTGATTGGTCACACAGACAGTGATTGGGCTGGAATTGTAGATAATATAAAGAGCATATCTGGGTATATGTTTCATTTGGGACCGGGAGCCATTTCACGGGCTTCCAAGAAACAACCAATAGTTTCATTATCAACAGCAGAAGCAAAATATGTGGCAGCAAAAACAATAGCATGGCAAGCAGTATGGATGAGAAGGATACTAAGAGATTTATGTCATGAGCAAGACAAATGAACCACAATTTATTGTGATAATAGCTCAGCAATATCATTGTTAAAGAATTATGTTTTCCATAAGAGAACAAAGCATATTGATGCAAAATATCATTTTATAAGAGAATTGGTTTATAATGGTGAGATTATTTTGCAGCATTGCAGGATAGAGGAACTGTTTGCTGATATCCTCACAAAGCCATTAGCACATAATTCTTTTGACTATCTCAGAAAATGTCTAGGAATGATTGATGGCAGCAGTTGTGATTAAGGGGGAGTGTTGGAATTTTACTCCCAACCACCGCCATGAATGAGAAGTGGCAGCAGCCCACACTTCATCAATTTTCGAGCAGGGAAGGACATCAGCAGATCCAAAGAACTGGAAGCATTTTCATGCAATCCACACAAAACAGAAAACTGAGTATCGTAGGCCATCCTCTATGTTTATTTATTCAACCACCACATTGACTTACCTTTTTTACCCTCAGGCACAACCCACAACTCTTATGTTTTAACTCTTAATCCTTTCGCCGATGCTAAGTTTCTACCAATACGATTTGGTGGGACCCACTTTAACCTTACCACATGAGCCAAAACTTTGTTTTGCGCCTTATTTTCTTTATACTTCCTTACCACACTTATCAAACCTTAAGCTGCACTGAAGAGTGCACTTTGCATTGTTTACCACTTCCCTTTCCGCCATTGCAAGCTATGTTATTTGTCATGTGATGCGATTGTGCTATCTCACATCGCATTTGAAACCATTTATGTTTATCGCTTAGCGCCTTCAAGTTAATTTGTTTGTTTTGCGGTGCAGTCATGCCATCACACATCGCGCTCGCAACCTTTTATGTTTACTCGTGTTCACGCTAGTTAGATTTGAGACTGCCGATTTGTGATCTGTGATGAGAAGCCGGATGTGATGAGGACTTAGATCCACAACAAATAATATTTGAGATCTGCCAGATTTTATATTTTGAAGGCATCTTTGCGTGTTTTTCTACATAAGTAGAAATACGGCCTACATGTCGATTTAATGAAAGAATGGGTATTTTGACAGCCCAAGGATGAGAATTTTTTGAACATCTGTTCAAAATTGAACAACATTGAATAGGATTAGGTTTTCACAATCTTCAGCCATTTTGATATAAGAAGAATGTAACTTCATTCTAAGAGAGAGTTGAATAGAAAATAGAAATTGTTCCTCTCCTGTGTTCTACGCTGCCTGTGCGTATTGATTGTTTTGTTCAATTTCTGCATTTATTTAAAATATTTATGCTGTGGGGGAAACACATTTCCTTTGTCTGAATGTATTCATAACTTTCAACAAAAAAATGGGACCTTTACAATAATGGATCCCGAAGTCGTATTGGGTTGCGTTATTGGATTGCAATAATGGATTACTATATAACTTCTTCCTTCATCAAATTTGTCTCATAGCACATGACGCCTTCTGTTAATCTAAGCTGTTGTTTAAATCTGATTAATTATCCCAATGTTTTATTGATCTCTTCTGTGTGGTTTTTGTATTCCGAGCATTGACAAGAGTAAGAGGAGACAAATAAAACACCATGATCGTGAATCATGTGTCATGTTTTCTAGGTCAAAGATTAAAATCCTATATCTCGTATATGCATAAAACGGCTTTCTAGATTTTATTATACCATGAGGGTGTTTGATAATGAAGTTGGAGAGTGAAAAAGAGAGGATTTTTCAAGCATCAAAGACTATCAGAGCTTTCCCTTTCGTAATTATGTTGTATATTTTGAGGAGAAAACCCTTATGTCAAAGCTTTGTTTAGTTGGTGTTATTAATTTTTTTCATATATTAAGATAAAAATTCCCATAATATATATATATATATATATATATATATTATAATTTTTTTTTTAACTTTAAGTATATTATATTGTATATTCCGAAGAGAAAACCATTATGTCAAAGCTTTTTGAAGGTTTTTTTTTTTTTTGTTTATTTGTTTATTTGCTATTATTAATGGTTTATATATATATATATATATATATATATATATATATATAATATTTTTTTTTAAACCTTAAATATATTATTTTATTTTTTTATTTTATTATTTTTTTATTAAACCAAATAACAACTATAAGTAAGCCTATTTATATATAGGAAAATAATATTTTTTTATAGCCAAAACATTATATTGCAAATATTGTAAATATTAAATCTTATTTTATAAATAAATAAAAAATAAATAAAATAAAATAAAAATCATTTTATATTTATATTTAGTATATTTCTAATAATATTACAAATTAATTAATGTTTTTTCAATACTTTTAAACAAGGATTTATGGTAAACTAAAAATTAAAAGAATAAGAGTATTGAGTTAATTCTTTATGATCATAGCTAGGTCATTGATATCTTCATTTCTTTAAAATATGATTTACCTTGTGACAGTAAAAATTCATGTTCTTATTTTTGTCTTCATCGATAATTTTTGGATAAATTATGCTCTTCATTTATAACACTCTGGTGTTCTAATTACATATATATATATATAATATATATATATATATATATATATATATATATATATATATATTCAAAATTAAAAAATTACATGACATTTAAGAATAAAAAACCACTTTTACCTACTCCTTAATCTACTTAGGTCAATATTCCAATTATTCTTACATATGAGAAAGGAATTTCTTCAAAGTAAAAATCCAATTGTAATGTCTCCATTTTTATTTAATTTCACTATAATACTCCAACAATTCCATAAATCTATTATTTCACAATAGATATATTTAATAAATAAATCATTGAACAAATTTTTCATTAAAAAAAATGTTATATAATAATAATCTCTTAAATATTTATGATACATTCATTATATTGTCGAAAATACTAAATTACTAAACTGAAATTTCATAATTCAACTATTAGTTTAGAAAAAAACTATAATTTTATCTTTAATAAATATTTATATTAAAAATAAAATTGAAAACTATAAAATAAATAGTATTTTATTATAAAATTAAATTAATAAAAAATAAAATTAAAATTACCCATATATAAATATTATAAATTAAATTTATATTATAAATATTTAAAAAGCATTTGAACATCATCAAAGCCAAAAGAAATATATTAAAAATAAATTAAATTTCACCTACATTTATAAGTAATTTAATGTTTTCACATTTATACATAGTAGAATATATGCACATTGTCAAATTCCTAAAATTATTTTTCAGCTACCTTTATAACTTAGCATTGAATTGCTTGGGAAGGAACAAAATGTGATATATTATATGATTTTATTTTTAAAAGTTGTGCGTTAGAAATTTAAAATTTTTAAACTAATTTAAATGACATTGTGTGTTTGAAAAAAAAAAAAATTATGATGAAATAATATTGGAGTATCTCTTAAATCAAAATTTCATATATTAAAATTATTTCAATTAATATTAAAGTTTTATATAATATATGATATAATAACATTTATATAAGTAAAGTTAATATTAATTTAATTATAGGTTGAATTTTCTATTTTATTATTAAATTTAGTATAATCATTATAAATAATATGTAAAAATGTCAATACATAATGTTATATGAGTAGACTTTATAGGTTTTAAGAATGATGTTAATGGTTTGATGTTATGTGTAAGGATCATATAGACTTTTTAGTTATTGATATGTATTATTAAATAAAATCATTATTGTAAAGGAATATAAATAACTTTAAGATGGACTAACAAGATAATTAAATAATTAGTAAAAGCGAAGTTAAAAATTAACTAAAAATATTTATACTTTAGCAAACCATAGTAACTTAAAAGGAAATAACTGTGGAAGAGCTCCCAAAACTACCATCAAACAATTGAGATTAAATAAACAAATTATTCCAGAAATAACCCATCTCCAATGAATCCCTTCCTAAGCCGTTTATCAATTAAAATATATAGCACTGGTCCTTCCACCTACATCTCAATCTCATCAACATGGATTAGTTATTATCTATAGCCAAAAATCCCTAAAAAATTCAAAGTTTACTTTCATAACCTAAACTCCACTTCTTATGCATATAATCATCAAATCATAGATTTTACATTGTATTTATTTAAGAATAAAATTATTGTTAAATTGTGCTTTATTGGTTATTAAAAAAGGATGCTTCCTTCAAAGAAAACATTTAGATTTTAAAAGTTCCAACTTCTTCATATTTCCAAGTTACACTTCATAAAATTTCCCCTAGTATATCTATTTTATTTCCAGCTTACACTTCATAAAATATCCTTCCACTACACCTATTTTATGTTTGAGATAATATTTCTAGCTCTCATAAAGAAATTCCTTGTGAAATTTCATAATCTCTCACACTTCCAATCTTCTTGACTTGTTAAGTGAGCCCAATTATAGTGATCTTGGTGTACTTTTTTCCCTCCTTTTTTAACATAGAAATAAGGTTCTAAAGAATTACAATTAAATTTTTCTCTTCTAAGTCCAATAGACATCATTGATCTTAGTGAAAATTAATCATTATCATCATTTTGATATAACATGATAAAGAGTCTAACTATGCTTTAGTTTATCCCAATGTGTCTAGAATGTTACTATTATTTTGGTTAGAATACATATGTATTCCTTCATTCTAATCTTGAGAATGTTGAAAATTTATAGAATCTTTTCTTTGTCTTTATGTGAGTGACATTACTTTAAATGGTATGAAATACACCATCAACCATAAAATTAAATAGAATTTGTATTTTATTTTGTGTGCGACATGATACAGACACTCATAGTGTTTCAACACATTTTGAATATTCATACTCAATTTTTGAGAGGTCTTTTTCCAGCACACAATACTTAATACATTTCTTAGGATGTTAATATCATTCCTTCTAGGAAGATGGGAACATGGAAAGGAACTTCTGTATAATCGTTTTATTATTGGATTGTATGTATATCCAAATATCTATGTTATTATTTCCATTTTTTCAACTTCAATTATCTGAGCACATTTTGCATTCAAATCAATTTGACTTTATGGCTAGTTTTTCTTATTATTACAAATCTAAGATTAAATTTTGTGAACCATCCAATATACATTTTGACTCTCCTAATATGTGAAGTGTTCTATGTCAAATGAGAGAAAAAACACTAATAAAGAGGTCTTTTATTACTATTTTAAAATTTTGGAGATTAAATAACTACACTTACTAATGAATCCTTAATTCTCTAATTTGGTTCTAATACCAAGTAGAAAATAAACAACCATGTTCACAAAACTCAGTGTAAAATTTTGCACATTAAGAGAGCAACATAATAAAAACCAAACATATAATTACAATTCAATCTAGTCAATTTAATAACTTACATGATTAAAACAATATTTGTATACATCTAATTAAACAAAGAACTTGGAAAAGCAGACATGGTACACAGATCACTTACAAAAATAATTATTATATTGAGCTCAAAGAAAATTACAAGCCACATAAATATTATTCATGAGATCCAACAAATTTCAAACTAGGAGAATATTGTTGAGAAAATGTCTCAACAAAACTCCAACAACCAATAACCCAATTCTACATACATGCTATTATAAGCATTATTCCAAGTTCTCCCTTTAATTATTACATTACATTATTACGAAGATTAATACAAAAATGACAAATTACAATTCACATGTCATATCTTTCCTAGTGCTAGTACTATTCCTAGGCACTTATCCCCACTCTCAAGTCTATAGGACAAAGCTCTTTTCACCATCACAATCTTTGAGCTTCCCATTCAACTCATTTAACACATCACAACCTTTGACTATCTTTGACAAACTTTGTATTATTAACACATCACAATTTTTGACCTTCCCATTCAAATCATTTAACACATAACCTCTTTTGACCATGTTTGACAAATTTTGTATAATTAACACATCAGAATCTTTGAGTTTCCCATTCAACTCATTTAACACATAACACCCTCTCACCATCTTTGATAAAATTTGAATAATTAACACTTCTTAATCTTCCTAAAGAAAATCTTTATACTAAACTACCCAATAGACAAACTCCCATTTATCACAGAGCTACATTTCTCATAGTTATATAGGTGAATTTCTTGAAATTATAAACGCTTATAATTGAGAACATTCTCTAGAAACAAAAAAAATATAAAAAAACACTAATTTAATTATTTTTATTTATTCAATAATTAGTTTTGCACTTTCATTAAAAGAAAAATTTACTGAAAATCACTCAAATCTATACAAATAATTTTATAATAATATAACTTCACCTCTTCATTTTTTCCGTATGTTTGATCTCACATTTTTGCTCCTTTCCATATGTTTGATCTCACATTTTTGCCCCCAAGAAATTAAAAAAAAACATGCAAATGATGTGAATACCTACAACATAACTGCAAACCCCACTATCGAACTAAACGACATAATTTATTTATTTGCACGATTCCTGAAACATCCAAAATTTTCTCCATACGGGCCCACAATGTTCCCCCTCAATGTGAGATAAAACGTAGACGCCACCAAAATGCCAATAGAGTTTCAAAGCTTGAGCACTTTCCTTGCCCTACCGTTTGTCTTTTGACTGACTCGATCTCCATGTGTCCGAAGAAAGATGAATTGAGTGCCTCGATCTCCATGTGTTCGAAGAAAGATGAATTGCGGATCAGCTCATCTGAGAGGTCAAGAAATTCTCTGAAAATAAGGATATATCCTGGCCGGACACAGTTTCATATTATATGTGACACAAATTCTATCTGACACATTGTATTATTGGGAATTTGTCGCCCCGTGGACCACGCTGGAGGTAACAAAGAAAATTTCGAGAACAAATTCTTGACGTGTGTTCATTTACTGTCGAGTCATTCACCTTTCAAGCAAATTCCTAATGTACGATCGATGTAGAGATCGAGCAACATTACAACAGCCTTATGGAGAAAAAAAATCTAGAATCTTGACTTATCGACGTGCTACCTGTAATTGCAATGGCTGCCAATACGGCAGAGGAGGACCTGCGAAGAAATACATGTCAGTCAACCTTCTTTTTCTTGATGGATTAGGAAGATACATATTTTTTATGTTATAGTTTCATTAGTGCGGTTAGGCAGCATATTTCTATTTTTAAATTTTAGTTCCTTTAAATTTAAAAGTAGGCATATACTACCAAACAACATTAACAGAAAATACAGGATACATTGTGGAAATCTAATTTCAATGAAACCAGAAGATTACATAGATCTATCACTCACACTCAGTGGTGGCTTCTGCTCTGGCCACTCCTTCCATTCACGACCCAAGAAGACACTAAAAGAAATATTAAATTCAACACTAAAATAATAGCAAAACAAATACTCAATTATGTGGATCAGACGAATTTAATCTCCAGAATTTTCCAGCCTAGGGAGTCAAGTTCATAGAGGCTTTGATACCAACCATGAAATCAGAATTTTCCATCCTAAGGAGTCAATTGCTTAGGGCTTTGATAACAAGAAAGAAATGGAAAGAGTGGTTCTGGTGCACATATCACCAACAAAAATAAAATAGTATTGAAAGCAAATTAAAGTTACATAATAATATTTACTAAATTTAAAAAAAAAATATTGTCGAAAAATTTTCTGAACAAAACTCCAACAACCCAATCCAATCATACATATTATTGTAAACATTATTCCAAATATTAAACCCAAGCATGGGCATTGCTTGTTGAGAGTGATCTTCTGCACGATCGAACGGACCACATGCCAAAGTCCAAAAGCAAAGTAATTTCGTAACAAACACATTTGACTTGAGCTATGCAGTAGGGACACTAACACTATCAAATAACATTAATGCATGGGCCTCCATATGCTCTCCTTTTAAGGATGAAGTTATCAGGCTTTTCCACTTCCTTCAACCACACAAAACCTTCATGATCAACATCTCCTTGGCTTTTTCTCCCTGTCAAGTCACATATCCATAGAAATACACTTCCATAAATCACCACAAACTATCTTGTATCGCAATTTAATTAAAGGCTTTCAAGGAAGATCATTAGAGGTTACCCTTACGCAAAAGTCGAGTGGAGTAAGGATAAACACGGTAGTATGTAGGATCCTCTCTGTAAGGCGGAGCTAGTACATCCAGCACTGCGCAAGATGTTACTGCTGTGAAGGAATGTATGTTGCCCCCTGTGGTTGGATATAGTACTGAGGATTCACAATATGGAGCTCTTAAAACACCGTCCGACTTTAATTCTGCAAGTCTCACTGTAAAAGACAAATGCATGGTAACAGGATCATGATTAGGTAGAATATTCAGACCACAGTTACATGATTGTTAATAACTATTTAAAGCACAAGAAGGCTTACATCCTGGCCGGCGATAATATTGCTGGTTGGAATTCTCCGGATCAAACCAATCATAAGACTTGACATGCATTGTGCCATACAAAAGCTTGCTTAGCACAGTCATGCCACAATGATCGTGGAGTGGAATTGTTGCTGATCTAGGTAAACAAAAGATTCCCATCTGATTGATCAAAATAAAGTCATCAGTTCCAGCAAATATTTCATAGTAGTCAATATCGTCGCTTATATTAGCATGAACCCTACTGAGTGGCAGGAAAGCCTAATTGGAAACTTGAAATGCATAGTAATTCCGTGTGTGATATATATATATATTCCCACATCATTCCTGATTCTGTCAGAACTATAAATTGTGGACGAGCACAATTTAGTGGAATGAGTTAGGTATTGATTGTTCACCGAAAAGTATTCACAGTCATGAATGTGGATATATGTGACCGGCGGAGTCCAACGATCTCCCGATCCTGAATGACTGTGTTCTCTTCTTCTTTTGACCGTCGTGGAAGAGGAGCTACAATGTTTTTCTATTTCCAGTATTGCAGCTTCGCCAATGCCCAAATCTGAGGGTTTAACTGTATCTGCAATACGAATTTTCACTATTGGAAAGGACCAAATAAATAAATTTATAGCTCCTTGGTTATTTTTAATTTTACATTCAATTAATAAATTTATGAACGTTTCTTTACAGTAAAAAATATAGATGCTTGTAAAATATCTAAGCGAACCGTTTCCATTTCATCCTGGAAGAATTTCAGCTTCAGATGATCTCCTTCTGAGATAAAACTATCACAAATGAAGGGGGAAGGGCTTGAAAACCTAGAAAGTCATATACGTTATAAGTTATGTCTAATTTTGAAGAAGCTTAACATCTTAATCTGAAATTTTATGACCAAATTACTTGGTCCCAAATATTCGGACGATCTGTCTTGCTTACAAGTGCTGTTTGGTCGTATATCACCAGTTAAGAAGCGTCTAGTTTGCAAAGTTTAAAATAAGCTTTCTACTGATTTTTGATATAAATTTGTTAGGGATTCATGGTCCTCCTCTTTTAATTATAGGTTAACTATTTTCTTTTTTATTCTATTGAAAAAAAACCAATGTTTTTAAAAGACTTGGAGATTTTCTTTCAATCTAAATGTATTATAACCAACTACAATCAGATCACTTCATTTGGTTTCCATCATTGACAAGAATTAATTATTGTGACACCTGCACGCTAAATTCTGAGATGATAAATACATACAAAAGACAAAAGCACGATTAATTGGAGGAGTTACCCAAAAGAGACGTTAATCTCTGAATGGCCTCTGGTGGAGCTGCTGAGGGAGAAAAGGTTTCCCTGCAAAGCTCGTAAACCATCTCCACTACGTTACTACTGCTCGTTTGCGCTACATCTTCCATTGTTATTAATCCTTTTAAGCGACAGCACGACCAGCTAGAGCTGTAACTTCCCTTAACTATGATGACTTCTTGGTTATTCTTAATATGAATCCCAGCAGCTGCAGAAAACCCAAAGTTCAAATTTATAATGGAATCTGTATTTATGCCATGGAGTTGCAGGACATGGGGATCGGAGACGATCGCCTAAGACCTAAGATTGACCAAAACATTCAAATCTGATGGCCTAAGAAAATTTTCATGGTTTAATCGCCTAAGACCTAAGATTGACCAAAACATTCAAATCTGATGGCCTAAGAAAATTTTCATGGTTTTGGAGCAACAGAAAAGAAATCCAGGGGCTAAGTGTATTTATATTTACAATGGGCTACTAGATGGTCGTCTCGACACAAGGAATGGAATTTTCAATACCTTTTGTGTGCAATCTCTTATACTTTTCAAATTTTCTTTCAAAGTCAATTCTTGAATAGGAATGGAATTTTCAATACCTTTTGTGTGCAATCTCTTATACTTTTCAAATTTTCTTTCAAAGTCAATTCTTGAATAGGAAATGAGATTGTTCCTCCACCTCGGGAATGGAAGTATTCGTCTCTTTACATTTGTTAAAGTGCATCCAGCTCGGTAAATAAATATTAATGTTATTTTCGGCTGGGCTCATCTTCCTCGTTGGTATGAATATTAAAGTTATTGTGTACCCATTAAAAAAACATCTTGATGATTGGTGAGGGTAAAATGTGATTCTGTAAAGGATCAACTGAACATGTGAATCATCATACAACTTGGAGAACGGAAAATGGAATAAATATGAAGCATTGATGTGAAAAATTACTCCAAAAAAGAAACTTTAACATGAAGAATTATTTGTACCCTACATTAAGGAAGATGGCCTTGATTCGGTTCATTAAAATATCCCCAAAGAATCTACAGATGCAAAGGAAGCAAGGCACCATTTCAATACTTTTTTTAATTTTTTAAACACATAAAAAATATTGATTAATTTGGAAATAGATTATAAAACTGATTTTGAAATAGTTTCAACCAAGACCCATTTGTCATGAAAGATCATAATATTTCTAGCTCACAAAGATATGTGAGAGAATAAAAATGGGACACAAGATCAGAGAGGTATCACTCAGCTATGTTCTTACACTTTCTTTCAGATTGGGAGCATTCAAATTTGAAGAGTGATCAAATTTTTTGCAAGAAAATTTTGAACTGAAAGTGTAAAAAGATAAGAATCTAAAATGTGGAAGGTTTCTTATGTTTCACTTTTACATAATGCACACTTACTTGGCCCAATCTACTACATTACACAACCTCTCTTGCCACTCTTGATTTTTCAGTCACTCTTCAACCTGACCCTTGGCCTAACCCAGCAGGATCACTTAACAATGCTTATCAATACTAGGCGATAGTGCTCAATACACACAAATTTCCTCTTAGCCCCTGTAACTGATCATGCCTTATCACAAAGGCCCGAATACTCTATCCACTAGAGTTCAACAACTTCAGAACCCCACTTACTCGACACACTAGTCATTCTGACATAACTAGCCTTATCTACACTCGTCCCCACTCCGTCAAGATGTCCTGCTATGACATTACCAAAGTAAATGTGAAACAATGCTTAACCTTTTGTTCCGAAGCCAAGGTTTATCTGGCTCATTGTCACATACTCAACAGTGACTAGATGTTCCACTTAAACTGTGCACATTCTATTCCATGATATAGTGACCCCCTGCGTGATTACCATAACTCAGTGCATTATTAATGTAACCACATTTCAACCACCAAGATCCAATGACAGAACTTGATGGTAGTGATGGGATGTGGGGGCGTCCCCTTTATGACATTTGCGAGGGGGATGGGGGGTTTATGTACTCTTAGTTCCATTCCTAATTTTGATGAGTAAATTAAATGGAAATAGCTTAATTGAATAGATCGACGGTTTGTGAGAGAAGGTACCCCCATGAAATTAGTGAGGAAGAGTGGAGGGGGTCTGCAGTCGTGGTTCCCACTTTTCTTTTCGAACCTTTACTTTTGACCTGATTTCTCGACTCATTATTTGATGTCAATATCAAGTTCCATCACATTGTGTAACGCCATTCCTTTTTCGCAAGTTTTGGCTAATGGTTCCACACTCCTCGATTCTCTTCGTAATAGCACTCAGATAAGGTCGAGCTCCATTCTTTCCTTTGTATGGCAATGGGGATTCTATGAGGTACTTAGCATTGTGAGTGCTAAACCCGTCATGTTTGTATTTAATAAGATTAGGGTGTGTATACAATACTAGCATGCTATATAGGGATTGGCGAATCATTTTTACACTACTATGCACATTGAATTTCCTTGACAATCTGGGTTGGGTCTTAAAAACTCAGACACAAACACACTCATTGTCACAACAATACGAATTTTCACAGTGGAAAACAATAGTAGTGAATCAACTCATATTAAAGACATAATTTTTAAACCTAACTTCATTATATTAGTAATATTTAATACAACAATCTATGGCATTCATACGAGTGGTCATGGCCATTTACAATTTTCCCTAATACAAGATAACTAGGGCTAGGTATCAAAAATAAATACGATAGAAAATATACCATGAATCAAGTACAACTGACCTACTTTCTGATGCAGCACGCTGCTCAACTCCTTTTGGTCCATGTACCCTGAACACATCTGGCGGTCCTTTTCCTTCCCTTTTTTCAACTCCTCAGTTAGCTTCTATTAGTAAACACAACTCCTTTCGATAATCAAACTTTGTCCCAAAAAAATATTCCCTCTTGCCGCTCCTTAGTCCATCAATGATGTTAGCACATAGGGTCTTCCACGATGTTGCCCACTTCTGCCTCTCTACTACTATTATGATGAAAAACATTAGGGAAATGGAAGTTTCCCACTTTCCACTGAATATGATCTCTACAACACAGTGAACTTAGGGCTCAACTATAAGCCCTCTTGGCTGCCCTTTAGTCCTTCAAATATCAACTACTTAGGCTCCAACCAACACCTACTCACTAAAATCCTTATAGTCCTTTACCAAGACTGTACTTGGGGCTCATGTGGTAGATCTATAAAATTCCTCCAACCTTTACATGAGTTTCCCAACTTATGTCCCAATATGGACTACTAAACCTACACAATTTCTCCTTGAAGGTATCCTACGAGGCCTCCAAATAATTTCACATCTGAGCACAGTTCTTTTGAGGATTTTGGCCCTATCTAGGGAACCTTATAATAACCTGAAGACAATATGCAACATCTTCCACAAACCCTGATTTCATGTGTTCTTTCTCTAGAAGGAGACCACCTAGCTCACTAGAACCCTGTTAAGATACTTGGGCTCCCAAAAAAGAGTTTTTTCCACCTACAATTACACAAAATTTCCGGCCTTAACATAGACATGTTCCTCCTTATCTTTTGCCCAAATTTACCCTTCCAAACTTGGCAAGATATCCTCCTTCTACCTGTACTATACCATGAGACACAAAGAAAAAATGATCACCTTCTTTCAGTTGCCTGTCTAGCTCAGCTACCTATGGCATTCAACCTTATTTTCTCTATCTTCAATTGAGAAAGTATTTATTATTGGATGAGCGAATGGGGTCTCCATATTCTATTATTTATATGATTCTAAGGGTGCATGAATTTCCCTCAAAGAACACCTCTACAAGCTTAACCAACTTGTAATTCCTATCACAAGCTCACCTTATCAACTTTTCCATCTCTGCCTTTGTTTCCCCTTGCTCCATTAAGGGTACCACACACACAACAATGGTCCAATAATCAAAATATCCCTTGGATTCACACACAAATTTGGGTAAAAACCCACTTCTTGGTCTTCCCACAAAATAGTTTTGTGGTGCCAAATCAGAAAAACCTAGTATCGAAGGTTGTGGAGTACCTCCGAGGCTATAAAAATCAACACTACCACTTTATGAGGGAGCGACTTCCACCACTAGGAAGTATATCGTCATCATCATCAATGTTGGTGACATTAGCCCAACTCGTGGGAATCACCACTCTAGCATACCCTAAAGAATGAATTACACTCGTCTCAATAATATCTCTATCATGAGAAGCATCATGATTCTTCTTCTCCTGAAATGCTTTCAGGCCATCCTAGTTCCTTATTTCTAGATGTAGAAGTGCCCTTACCTCCCATTGGCCATGCACTCTTCTTGGGGTGCACATTCTCCCTCTGAATGTGCATACCCCCGATAGAACATGGCTCCCTTTGAGCCTTAGGAACCTGCACCTTTTTTTTCTTCTCGTGATACATAGGCTTTCACTACAAGAAATCCCTGTGATTAGCTTCCTTTTCTTCTTCCTCTTTTTTTCTTCGAAGGAGATTTTTAGTGTATTTTTCTCCATTATTTTGAAAAAATCCGTGCAATTGTTTTGGATGGTGCTATTTTTGGCATGATTTTCACCAACCAAAACATTTAGGCACTAAATTATGAAATAATAACGTTGTAAATAGCGCTATAAATAGAGTCAAAAAACATACCGGAAAGAGAATCATAAAGTAATGTCAAAAATAGTGTCATAAATAGTGCCATAAATTTCCCGATAAATAGTGCTACTGATAACGCCACGTTTGGCTCCTTTTTTTGCACTTAAATTACCTCCTTGGTTAAATCCCATTTTAGTGTCAAATTTAGTACGAGATGTGCCTAAATAGTTAATTAATTTAGGTGTTGGCGGTTAAGTTAATAGGGGATTTGAGGATTATGGGATTTAGGGATTTGGGGTAGAGGGATTGAGGGTCAAGGGATTATGGATTAGGGTTCATGGGATTAAGGGTCAAGAGCTAAGGTATTTTGTGCTTACATGTTAGATAGTTTAATGGTTAATGGTTGGGTTATTTAGGGTTGGGATGGTTTGTCAAAGCTTGTTGTTACAATATTACATCTCAATTCCTTTAGTGATTTGGATTAATTAAGGTTCAAAATGTTGTTTTTTTATACAGACAATTATTAATAACATTTTGTGTTTCCTAATCAGAACGGATCTAGTAAATCCAATTATTTTTCCAATTAATACATACCTCACCCTGACATAAGACTCCATGATTAGACCATTTTGACACCATCACTTTTTACAATTAAATCGGTGTAATTGCAATCATTAATACCAATATTCCTTCATCGCTATTACTTTTTTGTTTGTTATTAATGTTTTTACATCCAGATATCAGTGACATCCTTCGAAAACTCCTTTTGATTCAAAAGTTTCAAATTAGTAATGAGGAGGAGTAACTATTGATAATTCCAACACCTTGGAATTCTCTACTGAGCAAGCATCTGTATGCATTGAAGCAACTCTGTAACAGGTTCCTAACATTGTTGAGTAGTGTGGTTGTGAGCAGCGATGGGTGGAGTAGCAGTCAGACACGAGCCTGACTCTATTAATGTTATGTTAGAACATTTGGATGCATTGGAAAATTTTCGAAGGGACCGTTGGTTGAGTTGTTTTAAAAAATTACAGGGTTTCAGTGAACTGTTCACTTTAGAATTTTCCCAAGCCTTAGTTGAACAATACTTTATGGTCAGGGGCTTCAACATTATTATTATAGAATAATTTATAACAAAATTAATGGTGCTGCATAGGACATGACAACTATGGTTCTCAAGGAAAGTGATCAATCATGATGGTAAGGCCATATTATTATAGGAGGGAGAAGAATTGACACCCAAGCACAAGGGTTTTGATAGAACATCTCTTCCTCACCCTTAGGAATATGTAGCCCTATTCATCTAAAAATTCATTACCAACAAGGATCATTTTGGGAGTATTTTCAATTATCACTTTCAATTACTGAGGCACCTAAGGAGAATTGGATTGATTAATTTACCATACTACTTGTTGAAGAAATTATAGCACATGACATAGGTTTTGAAAGGGGAGAAACATCCATAAAATTGCTTCACTAACCATGTGATCATTAAATTAATCATCATTCATTCTTTATAAATACAAGGGAGATCGTGACATGCTTTGATAGTGAGACCTTGTGTTGGTGTGAATGAGGAGCATGTAGTGAGTGTTGAAGAAACACCTAGTGTTGAAGAATCCCCTAACAGCAGAAACAACATCAAGTACTGAAGAAGCACCCAACGTTGAAACAACATGAATTAATGAAGCAACATCCAACAGTGAAACAACACTTTTTGTTGAAACTGTTATATCTTATGACTGGTCGACAGAACCCTAAGATTTGGAGTTCCATTAGAATGGCCCCTAGGTCATCCTCACAAGGAAATAAAACACGGATAGAAGAACCTATGGTGGTGTCTAGTGAGCCATCAAAGGAAAGAAGAGGTGGGTGTTGAATTATAGACGAATTTCTAGAGGAAGAAACTTTTGTAACAGTAGTTGTGCCTAAAACTGGAGCTGAGGAAGTGAAGACCCCTGAAGGGACCATGGGAGTGTAAAAAAATTTAATAGCATAGAAAATGAAACTAAAAATGCCAATTGGTGGAAGAACCCATGGGAAAAATGTGCAAGTATATGTTATATTAGAAGAGACTGAAAAACCTATTACTACAGCTCAGGGAGAATGTGCTTATATAGTTGGACCTAATGAGTTTGACAAGAAACAAGAAAAATAAAAGAAAGATAATTTTGTAGAAGAAATCTCCTCTAGATATGAAATCTTGACTCTTACATCAAATCCTGAAAAAATAACTAGAGAAATAGCAAGAGATAGAAGGACCCGTAATAGAAGAGAGGACAAAATAACAAGAGGTTATTACTTACCCAAGTAAGACAAAAATTGGCCCTCTCATTCAAATTGAAAATCTGAGAAAAAAATGAGGATTTTGAAGCAACATAAAAGAAAACCAGGGGTTGTGTAAGTGTATTTACATTTACAATGGGCTACTAGATGGTCGTCTCGACAAAACGAATCGAAATTTTAATACCTCTTATGTGCAATCTCTTATACTTTTAAAATTTTATTTGTAAGTAAATTATTAAATAGGAAATTATATTGTTCCTCCTCCTTGGGAGTAGAAGTCTTTCGCATGTTTACATTTGTTAAAGTGCATCCAACATAGTAAATAAATATTAATGTTTTATCAATTTTTTTTGGTAAATCACATTATTCTTAAAGAATCTACATGTTTCAAACTACTAAGTGTAGTTCAGGAGAAACATTTAAAATAATATAGGGATAAATTTTTTTGAATGTAATTTTGGAAAAGAGTTATTAGATTTTGGTATTATGAATTGATTTATTTTTCATTTTTAATGAATCTTTTAAATTTTTTCAAATTTATTATTTTTAAATGTTTACTTGTGTGGTTGGGCTTGGATTATGTCTTAAAATTTATATGTGTTAGTGCTCCATCCAAGGGTATACCTGATGGTAACAGCTCAAAACATTATGTTAAATAAAGTTCCAATACCTTTAGATAATGTCCATATTAAATATCATGGTCATACATTGAGTCAAAAAAATCCATAAAGGAAGGGAGATTTCTTTTAAAGTAAATTTTTTTGTTATAAAACACTCATCCAACCTAAGAAACATCAAATATAATGAAGTAATCACACTTTATCTCACTTATTCTTCAAGACACTTCATCCAAGCTATGTTCACATTATCCAAGCTATAGTAAGAGGGTGACACATTAGTCACATCACCCTTTCAATTCATGCAAAGTACCCTAATGCTACAACAAGAGTTGCAGGTTCAAGTTGATCCTTAATGATGTCATAATCAGCCCATAAAGAAACCTATAATTGTTTAAGAAATTTCCACATCGCATGAAGAAAAGATGTTGACATGTACTAAATGGCATAAACAATGCTCCAAGAAGTGTGATTGATTCCTCATAACACATGTAGTTCCTCCAAGAATGTGGATTTCCTAAGGAAATATAAAATTAATGAAAATCAGAATACAACCAACCTAAACAAGCCAACTATTCCATGTCATCCATCTATTATGTTCATTTAATTGCAAGTGAAAATGAAAAAAAAATACAATAGTCACCTTGGCTAGAAGGTGGGGTAGCATCTTCAATCTTCAATACAAAGATATATATGTAACATAACTAATATAGATTATATTTATTATTTTAAAGGTAGATTTATGAAGCATGCATAATAAATATATGTTGGCAAGTTGACAACAATGAATCAAAGAACCTTTGAATAAACCTTGAAGCATGTGCATGCCAACCACCTTGATGAACCCAATAAGAAAAGAATATTAGAGTATGGGGTGCTTTTGATCAATGTGCAATGCCACTTACCTTGACCAAGCCAATAAACACCAAGTAGAAAACACCACACCCTAGGGGGTAAAGGAAATTAGATTCATGTGCAAGATAACAAAATCATCACTAGAAGAACATGTATTAAGATGACACCATGAATTTAATTTTATGGATAATATATCTTGTTATAAAGGTTGTGGCATACATCTTGCAATTATAATTTCTGGAATATGCCATAGCTATTGCAAGTTTCCAACTTAAAATATGATAACTATCTCATATATGAAGAATGACTTTAATAAAAGTGAAAAAACATGCATGATGAGTTTCTTTTAATGTAAAATCTAGAATCCATGCAAGCAGTGATATATTTTAATAAAAAACTATTGGTCCTTTCAAACATGTGAAATTAGAAATAAAAAATGGTTTTCTTGAGAAAGATATATTGAGAGAATATTATTGAAGAAACTATCAGGGTTGTGTTAAAGTTTTTTCCCTATGAAATCACTATAATCATTGTAGGTTTATATGTTATATATTTTCTTCATAGTTTTGTGTTTACAGAATTTTCACATTCTTCTCTCACTCAATTAAATAGGAAGCATATTCTACAAGTATACTTCTCTTCACCTCCCTTAGGCAAGTAAGGATTAAGTTTATAAGATCGAGGAATCCAAGGTTAGGATTAAATTACATAAGATTCCCCCACCCCCATACACACACCTTAAAATTGTAATATATCTTTTTGAAAAATATTTTTATATTCTATATGTGGAAATATACATGTTCTGGTTCAAGAAATTTTATTTATTTTCAACAAGGGTTGGAGTCATCACATCAAAGTTCATTTCATCATTTATGAGGATTAAATCATGAGAGGCAATAGTCAATCACTCTTTCAACCAACCAAGATAAATTCAATTAACCTTAACACTTCCTCTCATATATATATATATATATATATAATATTAACAAATTGATCATTATTACACCTAATTAATTTAATACCATCTAATTTGTGGTCATAAAATTCAACTCAATGTTTCACTTTAACTTAATTTAAATAAAAAATTATAATATTTAAAATGTAAATAATAAAATATTTTAAATATATTCTCTTCAAATCTATATCATATATTTTAAAATATTTTATTATTTACATTTTAAATATTATAATTTTTTATTTAAATTAAATTAAAGTGAAACATTGAGTTGAATTTTATGACCACAAATTAGATGGTAGTAAATTAATTAGGTGTAATAATGATCCATTTGTTTATATATATTATAATATATATAAACAAATGGATCATTATTACACCTAATTAATTTACTACCATCTAATTTGTGGTCATAAAATTCAACTCAATGTTTCACTTTAATTTAATTTAAATACAAAATTATAATATTTAAAATATAAATAATAAAATATTTTAAATATATTCTCTTCAAATCTATATCAGAATATAATTTAAATAAAACATTATAACCTACACTAAAACTATATATATATATATATATATATAATATTAAAATTATTAATACTATTATTCTTTATTATTAATTACTATTTTAAAATAATTATATTATATAATTATTAAAAAAAAAAAAAAAAATATAAATAATATAATAAACCATTTATCAAACTCAAACTGCAACTTCCGAAATGGTAAAATCGGTAATTAAACACCTTCTTAATAGATTAATAAGAAAACAGTAAATTGGATATGAAGACCCTAACCTCACCAAACTACACACCTCATTTGTTTTAACCTTTTCAATTTGAGAATAATGTGGATAAGGAGGATATCTTTTTAAGGGGAACTTTATGTTTTCAGTTGTGAGGATTAGTTTTGTAATATAAGTTTGAGTTGAGGTTTATTTTACAATTTTGTATGAGGGGATGTGTAATTTTATTTTTCTATTTTTTAGTGAATATCATAAATCTAACATAAGTGTAGAAGGATTAATTTTTTCACTTGAAAATTTTTTTAGAGTAAAAAATACAATGTGTAAATAATGAAAAATTGCACATTGTATTTTGAAATCTAAAAAAATTTCATCCCTCTCCACTCATATTAAATCTGAAAATAAAATAAATCTATATTAGTTATTTTAAATTTTCCAATCAATCAATCATAAACATAGGCTGTGCTTTCTAAATAATTTGTACATTTATGTGACTCAAACTATTATACTTTAGTAGCCTTACATTTAGGTTTTTTTAGGTTTGTAATTGGAATCTTTATTGAAATAAAATTATAGATTTCAAATTTCACATTCAAAAAAAATGAAGATTTAGTATTTGCTAATTCATTCGATTTGCATGAATTATTCGGTGAATTATATATATATATATATATATATATATATATATATATATATATATATATATATATATATATACAAATTTATCTTTATTACACTTAATTAATTTAATACCATCTAATTTGTGGTCATAAAATTCAACTCAATGTTTCACTTTAATTTAATTTAAATAAAAAATTATAATATTTAAAATGTAAATAATAAAATATTTTACATATATTCTCTTCAAATCTATATAATATATTTTAAAATATTTTATTATTTACATTTTAAACATGATAATTTTTATTTAAATTAAATTAAAGTGAAACATTGTGTTGAATTTTATGACCACAAATTAGATGGTATTAAATTAATTAGGTATAATAATGATCAATTTGTTAATATACATATATATATTATAAAATCAATTAGGAAGGAGGTCAAAACGGAATTCATTGACTTGGGAAGGTCGCTGGCTTCGTTGACTCCGCTATCACAATAGATCCGAGATTCAACATAGCATTTTTATAAGCCAAATGGTTCAGGCATACCATGATGGCATATAATTTTGGATGCAGTGAATTACAAAGATGACGTGGTAAACACCAAAGAAATTCGGAGTGACATTTTTTGGTTGACAAACATTTAATTTATTTTCTTTCGGTAGTATTTTAGTCAATTTGAATCTAAATTATAATTCAAATTGAAATGGTACTATTTTAGTGAATTTGAATATAAATTTTAATTTAAAATTGAAATGGTAATATTTTATTAAATTTGAATATAAATTTTAATTCAAAATTGAGAATTATGACAGAAATTTTCATATTTTGTTTTGAATCTTAATATCCAACGACCCCAAGAGGAGATCATTTTCAAAGTAGAGTGTAATGATTAATTATGAAAATATACCCATCCAAGTTATTTACACACTATGCAAGTTATTTACACACTATGCAACTAGAGCTGATTTTCTTGTTTTAAAAACTCTAAAGACTATTCTAATGTTTATTGGTTAGAGGAGTCAAGAACTCTCTATTATAGCCGAATAAGAGCAGTCACAACTCACAGTATTTAGATGAAATTTGAATCTTTGAATGGATTAGAAAAGATGTAAACATTTGAAAAAAAAATGATATTTAAGATATAGATAAAATATTTTTAAAGTTTTTTTTATAATAGTAATACTAGGTTAATATTAACTTTTACATGCATATTGTCCTTTTTCTTTACAAATAATTAACTCTCTACCTGCACATGCACCTAAAACTTTTCAATAATGAGTATAATTAGCACATTCCATCAATCCATCAACCTTTTAAATACAAGGCTAACAATTCTAACATTAAGTAATTGAAAATGTATGTGTGCTTTAATGCTTACAAAATCCATAATGTGATTGTATATTGGTAATACTTTTGAATGACTTACAATAACTCATATGAACATAATTTTTTTTTCTTTTTATCAAAATTTCTCAAGGCCGTAGTTTATAAGTTTTTTTTTTTTTTTTACTTTAAAATTTATATTATTCATATTTTTTTTCTTCTTAATAATAATTTTTATTCTATATTTTTTTTCCATATTTTCTTTTTTCTTGGTCTTCTTGTAATTTAGCTATTATTGATTTAAGGTTTCTATCAAATTTCATATGATAAAAAATAATATATTCATTTTGTTTTTCTCCTTTTTCCAATAACACATTAGCTTTAACAATTGCAATGATTGTATTAGTTTTCCCTAGATGCGGGTCATAATCGATGCGCTCCTCACATAGGACCCTCACATGACATTGCATCTGGCAATCAATGTGGAGGGCACCCATCATTGAATTCTCACCGTAATGGCACGAACGTTGATGGAGAAGGCGATTAAATGGTGCATTTTTGGCCCCCCTGGGGAAGTCACATCCCATTCGTCATCATTTGAAGTCATTACTCTGAAATTTAATGACTACTCTATTCACACGAGGTCATTACCACATGACGAAGTCGCTTGATGCCTCGCCTACCATTTGCACTTGCTCACCTTTTCTCGTATGGTTTGTCTACCCAACCGACCTGCTTTTTGTCGCGCTTTCTCGAGGCCATCATGTTCTCCTAAGCACTCTCAATCTACCTCCTTGCCTTCTTATGGTCTTCTCTGCAATGCCTCCTCACCAACGTATGTGACCCATCCGAGGCAGAGGTAGAGGCACCCTTACGAGACGCACTCATAGTGACTCACTTTGCACTCATTCTGTGGATGAAATAATGGAAGCCCACGATGGCTACAGACCATATGCCCCTGCTCCCCATGACAACACCCCATATTTGGAGACTAACACAAACCTCACTCAGACACAGGCCCTCCTAGCTCTCATCGCAACCATGCAGGAAACAGAGGTGAAAATCAACCATTCTTATTGCTCTTCCTCCCTGTCGTAGAAATTGATCAATATACCTTTCAAGATCCCTTCAGCAGAGGATATCAGGGTCTGGAATATCTCTCTGGATGGAATTAGGCATAGGGACGATGAAAATACTGTCTCGAGGTTGAAACTCCCTTAGACTCTACGCCTCTCCTAACCACGGAAGATGAAGCCATCCTCCGAAAGTATGGATGCCTAGTGCTGGAACAAACTCCTGTAGAAGAAGATGACAAAAAAGGAACTCGGTAGCTACTTGGCTAGGTTCCAGTTTCTAGTTTGTTTATGCATGTCTTTTATATCTTTTTTTGACTACTTTAGCTTTCTAGATAAACATGAGGACAATGATATAGTTGGAACCTATAATATTTGGTTTCCCCTACAGGGGCAACTCCTTTTTTTCTCTTTTTTTAACTAGACCCAGATAGACAGATGAAGGTAGGCTGACTAACACTAGATATCCCCAATCCAAAGTTGTCCACAACTTCGAGTGCTAATCCTTCTTTTTCTAAGTGAGTCCGTGGCAGCTATAGTTGATAAGGTTGATATGTGTATAGATCACACCCAAGGGGCAGTGATCCCATTGACAATAACTTCGTTGCATCTCATGAATCTAGGGCTTACCAACTACTTCCTTATAAAAGTGGACTAGAGGGATCATCTCACCAACGATTTTCTTGAACTTTTGTTTCATAGATTGAGAGCTTTCTCACTCGGGGAAAAAGGTGAGGTGAACCGTTGTAACAATGAGATGATGAGCATTTTTTACAAAGATTTGGTTTTGATTGTTGAATATTGGATAAACCAGCTTTGTATGTGTTTTGTGACATGTACTTAATCATTTCTAATAAATCCATAAACTCTAATAATAAATTAGTTTACTAACTTTACAAATTTTAGTGTAATTCGAATAGTGATTCAGATAAAAGACAACGAAATAATTCAGATAAAAGACAGCTTCGGGCGATGGTGAGTGGTATGGTCCCACTGGAAGATAACTTTTTAAAATTTTCTTCAAGGTAAATAATGGGGCCTTTACAATAATGGATCCCGAAGTCGTATTGGGTTGCGTTATTGAATCGTAATAATGGATTCCCATATAACTTCACCAAATTTGTCTCGTAGTACATGACGACTTCAGGTAATCTGACCTATTATTTAAGTCTGATTAATCATCCCAATGTTTTACTGATCTTTTCGGACTGGTTTTTGTATTCCGAGCATTGACTGGCGTAAGATTAGACAAATAGAACACCATGATCGCCAATCAGGTGTCGTGTTTTGAAAATGCTATATCTCTTATATGCGTAAAACGACTTTCTGGACTTTATTATACCATGAGGGCGTTTGATAATAAACTTGGGGAGTGAAAAAGAGACGTGCTTTCATGCATCAAAGACTACTGGAGCTTTCCCTTTGGTAGTTATGTTGTATATTCTGAAGAGAAAACCACTATGTCAAAGCTCTTTGAAGGTTTATTTTGTTTAGTGGGTATTATTAATTGTTTTCATATATTGAGATAGAAAATCTCAAAATAAAAAAATCCAAATTATATATATATATATATAAATTTTGTTATAATTTTTTTTTTACAAGTATATTATTTTGTTTCTTAATTAAGATTGAATTTTTTTAACTAAATCAAATAAACAACTATAAGTAAGTATATGTAGGAAAATACAATTTTTATAGCCCAAAAATATTATATTACAAATATTGTAAATATTATATCTTATTTAATATATATATATATATATATATATATATATATATATATATATATTTGTGATAGTATTACAAATTAATTAATGTTTTCTTCATGATATTTTTACACAAGGATTTATGGTAAACTAAAAAATTAAAAGAATAGGAGTATTGTGTTAATTCTTTATTATCATGGTTACTTTATTGATATCTTCATTTCTTTAAATATGATTTACATTGTGACCCTAAAGATTCATGTTTTTATCTTTGTCTTCATCCATAATATTTGGATAAACTGTGCTCTCCATTTATAACACTCTACAATTCTAATGACAACATTCTTATTTTCTATGGATTTCCATATATATATATATATATATATATATATATATATATATGAGAGTTCAAAACTAAAGAATTACATGATATATTTCAAACCCCAACACAAAAAAAATATTGAAAATAACAAACCACCTTTACCTACTCCTTAATCTACTTATGTCAAGATTGCAATTATTTTTGGTATGAGAAAGGCATTGTTGTACAATAAAAATCCAATAGTAATGTGCTAATTTTAATTTTATTTCAGCAATTCTATACATCTATTATTTCACAATAAAGATATTTGACAAATAAATTATTGGCAAAGTTTTCATAAAAACATATTATATAATAATTTTTTTAATTTTTATTTATATATAGATTATTTCAAACCGATTATAGACAGATATTTCTTTAAATATTTAACATATATTTATTATATTGTTCAAAATACTAAAATGAAAATAAAAATAAAATAAAATAAAATAAAAACTCACTAAGATATAAATTTAAATTTAAATTTAAATATTATAAATGAAATTTATATTATAAAAATTTAAAATGCATTTGAACATCGTCTATGTTAACCGAAATATATTAAAAAATAAATTAAATTTCAACTCTATTTATAATTTATAAATAATTTAATGTTTTCACATTTATACATACGTTTATAATTTATAGGTAATTTAATGTTTTCTTATACATAGGAGAATGTACACACATTGTCAAATTTCTAAAATTATATTTCGGCTACATTTATAACTTAGAGTTCAATTGCTTGGAAGGAACAAAATGTGTAATATATTATATGATTTTATTTTTAAGTCTTGTGTTAGAAATTAAAAAAAATTAAACTCATTAGGTTGTGTGTCTCAAAAAAAATATTAATTATGATGAAATAATATTTGAAGTATCTTTTGAATTAAAATCTAATAAGTTAAAAGTATTTCAATTAATGTTAAAGTTTTATATAATATATGTTAGCGTTCTCTACTGTCAGTTTTGAATTGACATGGAAATCATGATATTGATATCCATTGAATTCTAATTTTTCAAATTTGCCTTTGTTGGACACGCAAACTATTATATTTGTAAGTGGAATTTTTTTTTTTTTTTTTGAATTTTTGGGTTTCCTTATCATTTTGGTGTACTAGGCTATGTAGAGAGCTTACACACTGAATTTTAGAGTTATTCAGAGTTTTCTTTGGGTTTCTAAATGGAAGGAATAACATCAAATAAATCATTTCTTTTTTGAAATAGTAAGGTTCACTCTTATAAATTTATTGATGTATTAAAATTTATGTGACCAAATTCGAGAAAAAAAAATTTTGTCTAATTTTTAAACTTTTTAAAATAATATAAAATACACTAGAATCACCACTGTCAATCTTTCAAGTTAGAACTTCTTGAAATGGAAATCCTTGAAATTAGAACTTCTTGAAATGAAAATTTCAAATTTTAATAGCTAGATATTCTCATGGTGAAATTTGTATTCTTAATTTTCAAGGTCCATTAGGGAAGTTCTCATTTGAAAGAGATCCTCGTGCATTTAAAATGCTGGAAGGTACAACCTAAGTTTAATAAGCCGTTGTTTGACTCACTATTTAGTTCTCATTTGAAAAAGTAGATCCTAGTGCATTTAAAATGATGGAAGGTACAACCGAAGTCTAATAAGCCATTGTTTGACTCACTATTTATTCAAGTTGCTGGGAAATTATTTAAAGTGTTCTGTGACAAACATTAATACATATACCTTAGAGACTTGTACAGTAATTTCCATTCTAAAATAATAATTATGAAACTTTGAAAACAAAAACAAAAATAAAATAAATTAATATTATAAACATATTTTTAATTTCCATATATCTAATGTTATATCAAACATGTTTAAAAAAGCCAATACACCAATACCTTTAATTTTAGATTATGAACAGAGATAGCCTTGTCTTGTGGTGCTATTTTTTTAGATGCATTTGTAGTATTTATTTTTTTTACAAGTGAGGTTGTATGGAGTGGATTTTCATTTTTTATTATAGTTATGATGTAAGGTTTTCAAATTATTTTATGCCTTTCTAGATAAATTTTAAAGCTCTTTTATAGTTTTCTTGATAATTATAAAGTGTCATCTACATCCACTTTATGAGGGGAATGCCTAAATTTGTCTTACCATCATAGCATAAACTTCCTTGTTCCATTACAAAGTCATATGTTTATTTATTTATGTTAACTACTCAAGATTGTAATAAATAATTGTTTAACTATATATTAATATTGCATTCATCTATATTATGATATAATTCTAAATTTCTTACAAATTAGTATTGGTTTTCCTTTAATAAATAGATGAACTTTTTGTAGTTTTTTTTCTCTTTGCACAAGTGAAAATTTTACCTAATATGCAATGATATAGGAAAATTTATTACAAAAAGTAATGAATTTTCAAGAAAAATGTTAACTTAAGTAATGAATTTTCAACTACTATTATAAGTATAGTGTTATATTTAATGTTCAACTAATATTACAAGTATAGTGTTATATTTAAAGATAAAATCATCGTAAATTAAATTATTAATGGTTCAATTTGACAACATTTTTTTTAATAATTTATTGTAATTCAATTTTAATATTAATTATTTAATTTTAATATTAATTTTATAATTTTATAATTTTAATTACACTTTAAGGCATTCCTCTTTGAGAAGAACTCCCCAAGTTTCCATTATGTAACAATCCGCACCATCAAATTTAATGTTAGACGATTGAAATATTTTAAGCCATTAGATCTCATACCTCCATTTATGCTACTAACTACCTAACTAACTCAGTAAACCCTAGGCCCTAAGCATACCTCTTCCACCTTGCTATGAAATACGATCCTCTCCTCTAATGTGTCTCTCTCTCAATGAAAACCACCATGGTGATCTCATCTCCTGCCATGGTGGAGGAAGTTCTGAATTCCATACCCATTACGAATACAACGTCGCCACCAGAGAATGATGTGCATTAATGGGTGAGTGAAATTGTCTCAAATTAGACAATGGAAAATTGAAATCGAGATATTTTGTTTGCCACATAGACCTCAGTGTAGATGATCTAAATTTTTAATGTTAGTTTTGTTGTGCTAATTTCACTTTGAGAGATAAAACTTATTTTTTGATCTTATGCTTGATGTGTAGGTACCCTTGTTTCTTTTGTGTGTCAAAGAGGTAATTAAAACTTAATTTTATGAGTGTTTTTGAAAACACAAAGCATGAATTTAAATGGTTGAACAACAGAAACATAAATAATAGCGAAACATCACAAACTGATCCATTAAAACATATTTTTTATTAAGGATTTAACCCCTCCTGGGTTACGTCCCCTTGGTCCAGCTTCATAGCTTGGGCCTCTGTATTAGCTCAATTGTTCTAAAAATGTTGTTTACATGCATCAAATTCTCTTGGAACATGTTCCAATGAGTTTAAAATGTCAAAATATATCATAAATGACTATTTATTTACTCAATTTGGTTATCAGATGCTCTAGGCATGGCCTTCCCTCTTGGTAGCCCTCGGCTTCAAAAAAATATTGAAGGCAACAAACACCTTTCTAGATGACATCTTCTGCCCCTGCAACCTGGTCCAATGGCTCCAAAACATCCAAATCTACCAAGAATGACTCTTCCTGGGCCAAAATTGGTCAAAAATTGCCTCAGTTATGGAAAAAACAATTTCTCCTCCAATTTTGCCTCCAAATTTGGATAACTGGAGTTAACTTCGACTAAATCTGGAGTTGTCCACTGAAAATGGCACTCCGCCAAATCCGCCGCCAAATGAAACACGTCATTAAATTAAGGATGAGCAATCTAAGCGCAGTTTAGTCGAAGCCCTCCGTTTCGGTCATGGGTTAGTGGTCATATGGCCAAGGGCTAGCCCACGGGCTGGCCCCTCCATTCATGCCACTGGAGCATAATGTGCATTTAAATATACTATCAGAACAATAGATTTCAATGGAATGGTGATAGCATATTAGTTAGGGAATTGGGTTGTTGGGGGTGAAGTCATGGGTTCAAACCGGGACCTCGACCCCCGTATTGTTTTTGCAACCGCATATACCAACCATTTAACATTGCAACCGCATATTTAATATCACCCATTCAAACCTTACGCCATACCATATAATATTCCTTCGTATAATAATATTTGAGCCATAATATAAACCCTTGACTATGTCTGATGTCATCATATATTTAAATTCAGACCACCATATGAAATCATTTGCTAACAGATTAATACTTCGACCGTTGGTTTAACGATATATGGATCCCAATGTTAATGTCATTGTTTAAAATGATACTGAATTTGGATTTGTTAATAAAAATTTATATATGCGGAATTAAGAACATGAATTTAAATTAATTAAGGCCTAATTTAATAATTAATATAAATAATATATATACAAATATATAATATAATGTATGATTAAAAATAATATAATATATATAACCTTAATTAATTAAAAATAAGTAATAACTTCGAGCACATCAAATCTATAAACCCAAATTCAACCTTAGGAGGTCATTAAACAAATTTTACCTTCACAATTCAAACTAGCGAATCCCACAGTGACACTTGTCACAGTCCCATTGGACAAAAACTGAAGAAGATTCCATGAATACTGATTGGGCTACCATGTCATCAGCCTGTACTTGTTCTGCAATTTTTTAATAAAAAATTATTTGTTCTGAATGGCGATCAACAAACCATAACTCCGTCTGAACTCGGTTCTGAACGAAACAAGTTGCATTGGATTCCTTGTGATGAGACGGTTGCTATCATTTTTATTTCATTCAAGTTTGAGCACTTTCATTTTTGAGCTAAAATATTGAGCCTTTGATCATTCCTCCCCACTAGAATCCTTTTGGACCCCAAACGTTCTCTGATTACTGATTATGTGGATGAGGGTACTGTTCCCTCACCCTTCTAGTCTCTATCCACTAAAATTTTCCCAATTTCATCAATTGGATATTTTCACAAAAAGTCAAGTTTTTCTTTCATTCTTGCGACCTTCTCTTGCTCTCATTGACACCGCCATGCTACAATATTTCTGAATTTGTAGAAAAACAATCTATTCTTTCAAAAACCATCTTGTTCCTACCTTGGTCAATAATGAAAGGAAACTTAAAAACTTTCTCACCTTGCACATTGTCACCTTGGCGATTTTTAACTGATATCACTTTGTACTTGCATCGCCTCCTGACCAAGTATCTTCGCCATTGCCATGTACCTTTTTGAAACTAGCAATAAGCATTTGTGGATCCCATGCCTTCTTTTCCAAGCTGCTTTGTCACTTTCTCTTTGACTTTTGCACCCTCTTGCACTGGCATCTTGTTTCCAACACTACTCAACACTAATGTTGACTGCTGCAAATGTTTTTCACCTTCTTTCAAAGGCAACCTGTTAACATCCTGAAACAACTCATTTAAAGCATAATCAATTTTTTAAAAGGTTTGATTCAACACATCTCTTTGTTTGATCATCAACAATGTCAAGTTCTGACTTGCATTCACTATCCTTTTCATTTCACTTGCATGAATAAGAGACAAACCTGTCTTCCTCTTATGTGCCCTAATTATGTAATCAATACCATCCTTAAATAAGTGATACTTGTTCTCATGGCAATGAAATACATCTTTCTTATCATACATATAAGGACTTCTGAATACAATACCTGATATCTCAAGCGACACCACATCAATCTCAACTTCATCGAGAAAGTTTGAGTTAATGGTGAATCTTAGTAAGAACTTCCTTGTAACCTGCAAGTTTTCATTCTTTCATATCCAACCCAAAGGATATGGTCTTGAATGTATAATAGTTTCAAGGCCTAGCTCCTTAACTAAATCTTCGGAAAGCAAGTTAGCTTGTGATCCACTATCAAAGAGGGTATCAATCTTGGTATGTTTGGAGAAAACTCTAATGTGGAAAATTTCTATTCTTGTATCTTCGTCATGACTATCATTTGAAAAGTTTGAAGAATTTTTGCTTGAAACATGTTTACCTTTCAAACCCATGGCTGTAATCTTTGTTTCATCTACTGAATTTGACCCTAACTCATGTTCTGCTATAGCAACAATTTTTCCCTTCTCTTTGGCTTTCAGTCTATTTGGTTTCAATTTTGGATGAAGTTGCCAACATTGGTATTCATAATGGCTAGTCTTTAAACAAATTTTGCATGTGATTTTTTCCTTATGTCCTTTTATGGATCTATTTCTTTTTCCTCTTCCATAAAACTTTCCTTTTCACGTACCCTCACTTTCTCCTTTCTCTTCTATGTTTTGTTTTCCCCAAACCTCGAAGCGTGTGGCTTGTACACAAACTTCATCTAAGTTGCTTGGGTTAGACATAAGAATAGTATGCTTCAAATAGGAATGAAAACCTCCAATGTATTTCAAGAGTGTATCTTGGGAATTCAAATTTATTCCTAACAACAAAGCTCTCTTTCTAAACTCTTTGGTATATTCTTGATATTTGACCATTGAGTTGCTTAAAAATTTTCCAACTCATAATAGATTTTTGCATATAGGCTAATGGATAAAAATGTATTTTAATGGAAGAAATAAACTCAACCCAAGAAATTAATATCTTACCGTGGATTTGCATTTCATCTTGAGTCTTTGCTTCTGACCAAACTAGTGCTGCTCCTTCTAGCCTTAATGAAGCCAACTGGATCTTTATGTATTCTTCATGAAGGTTTTTAATTCTACAACACAACTCCAATTGACATATCCAAATGTCAAGACTCTCTGCATTTACCTCAACATTGAACATAGGAAGTTCAAACTTAATGTCCAATTTGAGTAATGGATTCTTTCCTTTTCTAGCTTTTGAGTGAGCGTGAGTGGTTTTTGTGGTGGAAGTGGAAGATGATGCAGATGGAGATGATGAGGATAATGAAGATGGTGGAGATGGAGGTGGCTTTCATCCACTTCCCTTTGAACTATTCTCTTCATCCCTCTTACCATCGAAAGTTCCTTCTCCATATGGAGGCTTAGAACCTCCTCCTGCCATCCCATCAGTGAATACCTCAAACATAACTTGAACCATCCTCTTTACGTCTTTGAAGTATCTCTTGACATCTTCCTCTTTTGCATATCCTTGAGTCTCTCCAACACCTACCATGATGGCTATGGATTCAAGCTCAACTTTTGATGCTTGTACCTCTTCAACCAACTCATTTTCTTATACAACTTGTACCTCTTCAATCTCAGCTTCTCGAGACAAAAATTGAGTTTCTTCAAGTGTAGCTATGAGTGGAATTTTGGGTGAGGATGATGCTCCTTCAGCTCTCCTTCTCTGGTCCTAATATCAGGACTTGAAACCAACAAATTCCCTTCACCTTCCCATTGGACCAAAACTAAATAAGATTCCCTGAATGCTGATTAGGCTGTCATGTCATCAGCCTGTACCTATTCTGCAAATTTCTAATAAAAAATTTCCTATTCTGAATGGTGATAAGCAGACCATAACTCCTTCGTCTGAATTTTTTTTTCAACGAAACGAGTTGTGTTGGATTCCTTGTGACGAGTTGGTTGCTGTCATTCTAGTTTCATTTAATTCCGAGAAATTTCATTTTTGAGCTAAAATACTGAGCCTCTGATCAATAGAATTCAACCTACAGATACTCGACTCTAATAAGTTGGAAAACAAACATATTAGCAGAAAAAATCAAGATCCTAAGTTATTCATGACATAACTAATCTTGTTATTTTGTTTGATGTTTTCCACACAAACCCCGATGTAGAATTCAAGTTGCTGATACTGAACCCTAATAAGTTGGGAAAAAAACATCTTAGCAGAATAAATCAACATCCTTTCCTCACCAAGTTGCATTGCAACACTCACTTCTATATATTGCAGCCTAAAATGTGTACTTAATTTCTTTGTGAACAATTCCCATCATTTATTCCATGTTGTTTCCATGTTATAAAAAATTATATGATGCTAATTACACCACTCTCGGGCCTCTGTTTCTTCAACAAACAAGTGTCAATTGAGAAAACCTCTCATCCAATTTTAAGCGGTTTATTTCAATTTTATTTTAAATCTATTTTCATAATGATAAAATTTGTCAATGCAGATGTATTAATTTACATCTACGATATTTTCAATAATTTGGCTCACATTACATTATAAAACAATACATAATAAGGTATCACATCATTCTTATCAATTATTTTTACACGTTTTTGTACAGAATAAGTTAGGTTTACATGTAGAATTTAGGGCACTTGTAGCCAATAAATAATGACATAAAATTCCGATTTGGGGACAATCCTAGCTTGATTAGTTCTTGTTATTGGTTTCCTCAAAATGACACTAATCGTGACTTTCTTGAGCTTGTTAGGTGACTGCAGAAGTTCTTTGAAAGTGCAAAGATCCATTATAATATGATTAATTCTTCTTGTTATTGGTTTTCTCGAAATGACATTGATCATGACTTTATTTAGCTTGTTAGGTGACCGTAGAAGTTCTTTGAAAGTGGAAAGAACCATTATAATCATTGTTTACTGCCCTTATCAGGATTGTATTTAGTTTAAGTTTATCTTTTAATAGAGACCAAGTGTTATGGAATAAAAGAGTGTAAAACATTTATATTGTTCACAAAAGGGAGTGTTATTTAGAGAAGCAGAATGTTATGGACGATATTTGCATCTTTATTACCTTCCTTGAATAAGAAACTAGGATATTATATATCTCATAAACAGTGAACAATATTTGAGTATAATTTAATCTCCAGCAGTGAGTTCAAGTAGCATCAATAGTGTGCAATTTTTTGGTTTCCAGTAATACTTATTTTCCCAATTATGATGGTATCCAGTTTCCCCATTCACACATAGATTAAGTGATATGCTTATGTAGTTAAAAATATAGCCATTCAACTTAGTTTTCATAATTTCCATAACTAACTAAGAGTGTCAAATATATTTATTGCAACTATTGTGGTATATATTCCTCATGCCACTTATTTTCACAGTGGGTTCTGAATGCAATAAGGAACAATGTTAAGAGACAACTTTCTATTAACCTTAATTACTAAATCAAGATCTTTTCCTCGGCAAGTTGCTTTGCAACACAACAATAACTAATTGAGTGCCATTAAGGGGATTTCATATCATATATGATATTTTCGAGTACATTGTTTGAAATTATCAGAATTTTTTATTTTGAAACTTTTACATTGTAGAGAGAACCATTTCTCATAATCTCGGGTCTTTATTCATTGTAAGTAAATTCATGTGCAACATTCCATGTTGTGCATGAAATAGAGGAAGATATTATGTGTTTTGATTAAGAAGACTATGGTTTGATTAATCAAGAAGATTATTGGATTTCTCTATACGTATATGCTTTAATTTGGGGGATTGTCATAAGCAAAAAAAATGCTCATGGAGGAGATGGGGACAGGGGAGGGGGCGAGAGGAGTGGCAGGGGAAGATACTGGAGAAAAAGAAGCAGATATAGAGAGAATTATTGTAAATTGGGTTTCATTGGACGCTCTAGTTGTCGATTATACCAAATCAAAGAGAATTATACTCGAGCATGACAACAATGTCCACTCTTCCCCCCTCCACCAACTCTTTCTCCTCTTCTTCTTTGTCTAATTCTTCCTCATCATCTAATTGTATCCATGAAGTGATAGAGAGAATAAGGAAATTGGCAGAGGAGGGGGGAATCTTCTAGGAATTTAGTCTACTTGCCCTTCATTCTTCTATCGTGCTAGATGACCAACACCTCATTTTCATATGCGGAAGAAGAAATTCATTGAATTGCTCAGGAGTAAGAAAAGGGAATCTCTTGATCTGGCCATCCATTGTTGTCAAATTTCAGTCAGCCCTTGTGCTCTCAATGCTTATCCTAAGGCTTATGAGGAGTTCAAGAGGGTACTACTGGCTTTTATATATGACAACGATGACCAAACTTCATCAGTGGTAGAAGAGTGGTTTGAAAGAAGTATAGCTGAGTTAGTAGCCTTAGCGACTTGAATAATGAAAGCATGTCTATAGGATTATGATCCATGTCTTTGACAGACACAAAAATATCTGGTAAGTGTCCACAATGGATACTTCTACCACTAATATTTTATATGGACACAATTTCTCAAATTAATAAGAAATTTCTCTCAAAAGAATGGGATCCTCCTACAACATTTCAAGAGTCATTATATCAAGCTCCTCAGTTCAAGGAGGTTGATGTACAAGCCCTTGCACACACAGTGGGGCTTCCAAGACAGGGTCTAATTAATAGCTTGAGATACACATATGGTGATTCGTTTGCAGCATTTCAATATGGACTGAGTCAAATTAAGTTGAATGTCCCAATGGTTGATGAGCTTGTTCACGAATATTGTATTTACAGAAGCCTTATCTATGGGACCTTAAATTCTTTGTCAGATTGTGAAATTTCTCTCAAGCCCAAGAAAGAGGGAAGTTGCTACAGGGAGGCATTCTCTTCTCTGACGCAATCCGGTTGCTTGCATAGTACTATGGAAGTGTTGATGCAATATTTCAACAAATCTTTAAATAAATTATTTAATAATATATATTGGTTCATTTTTTAACACCATTTGAAATCTTAATTCCATTATTCATTTTCTCTGTAAAGAATAGAATATCTTCAAGGCCTCCTAGTGTGGCACGTTTTTTAATTATTTGTTTCAATGTTTATTGCACAAAATGTGCTTCTACTTTCATTTGTTATTTACATGGTTTTTATCGTTGGGAGATGCTATAATGGCCATCTTACGAAGTCATTAATGATAGAAGAACGTTGTTGGCATCTTTTTAGATGTTTTGGATTGTTGGTGTTATTGTGTTATGAAATGCTAGTTGTCAATTACAATAAGGCTACACCTTCATTATTTTAAGGGCGTTGACTCTAATTAAGGAGATGTATTCTTTAGAGTGTTAAATACATATTCACATCCTCTGTATACAACATGACACTTTGACTTAAAAAGTCAAATTCCTGGTTTTTAGTACTTGTGCTATATTCAAGTTATTTTGATTTTATGTTAAATAAAAATGATCTAGTTCATTTGAAATATGCTTTACCTATTTTGAGAAATCATGCATATCCATATTTTGGCATTTTAATCAATAGAAATATTATATTTCGTAATTAACAGAGTGAATACAACAAACAAGCTTTAAAATCACTTACAATGAGGTTATGTAAGCAACTTCTCTATAACCATTCTTAGCCAAGTATTTAGAGTGAAGCAATTCAAACTTGAAGTACTTACTTCTATATATTGCAGCCTAGAAGGTGTACTTAATTTCTCTGTGAGCAGTGCCCATCAGTTATTCCATGCAATAAAAAATTTTATGATGCTGATTACACCGCTCTAAGGCCTTTTTTTCTTTGGCACAACGACTTCAACAAACAAATGCCAATTGAAGAAACCTCTAATCAAATTTTAGCTATCTGTTTCATTTCTTTTTATCTATTTTCATAAAGATAAATTTTTTCAATATTTTGATTCAAGGTATCGCATCATTCTTACCAATTATTTTTACATTATTCTCTATGGAACAACTCAGGTTTACATGTAAATCTTAGGGCACTTGTAACCAAGAAATTATGATCACATATTCATAATTTGTGGACAATCCCAAATTTTTTAGTTCTTTTTTTTATTGGTTTACTTGAAATGACACTGATTGTGACCATCTTGACCATGTTAGGCGACTATAGAATTTATTTGACAGTGGAAAGAGCCATTATAATGAGAGATATTATAATGGTTGTTTTTTTCCCTTATCAGGATTTTCCTTAGTTTAAGTTTATCTTCAAAAGAGACCAAGCTTTGTGAAATAAAAGAGTTCCAAAGATTTATATTTTTTGCAAAAGGCATACACACCCATATTAAAGTGAAGTGGTAAGGAATGTCATAAATTATAGGCTTTGCGGTAAGGAATGTCAATAATGCATTGAACAACATTAAGGTGGTAAGGAATGGGCCGGGTGGGGTCACTTTTTTGAGTCTACCCAAGGAAACTAGATCGGGTAGGAGGTTGAAAAGAGAAATTTACTTTTACAAAGCTCTTTAGAATGAAGATGGTTGAAAAGAGAAATTTACTTTTACAAAGCTCTTTAGAATGAAGATTCCCAGTTGTTGTTCCTAAATGAAATCGATTCTTTTTGCAAGCATGCCAGTGCAGGAAACCAGATGGGGTAGGAGTTTTGAAAGATAAATATTTACTTGTCCAAATCTCTTCAAAATGAAGATTCCCAATTGTTGTTCTTGAATGAAATTGATGCTTTTTGCAAGCCTATCAGTGCAAGAAACTAGATCGGGTAGGAGCCTTTCAAAGAGAAAGACTTACTTGTCCAAAGCTCTTCAGAATGAAGATTCCGAGTTGTTGTTCCTGAATGAAATTGATGCTTTTTGCAAGCATGCCAGTATAGGCGCGGTCAAGTAAATTTCTTTGGTTCTGAAATTTTTATATGATGATGACATATTAGAAGATGTTATTTTCCAATGGTATGATAATCATACTCTGGGTGCCCAAGGCAATAGCTCTTTAATGTGAAAAAAATTTAAGCCATTTGTTGAGTGGCTTAGAAGTACTGAGTCTGAATCTAAAGAAGATTAGTTACCGAACTAAATATGTTTAACCATTTCAAGTTGTGTCGTAGAAGAGATTATTGTAGATTCTCCAAATTGTTGATGTTGTTCAATTAGATATATGTGTATTAATGACATTTTGGTGATACAGGAGGGTTCATCCCTTGGAACTGCCTCTTCCATCCATCTTCCGAGCATTTCTAGAGCGTTTACATGTTGATCACTCATATCATCAATATCTTTGAAACCTCCAAGATCTTCTTCCATGAAAGAAAAATTCATCTCTCATTCCTTCGCAATGACTCCTTCTACGCCACATATTCTTTCTTTTACGCTACTCTTTCCTATACCACTACCTAAAAGCGTTTCCTTTGCAACATATAGTGCAATTCATAATTATTTTTTAATAAAATAATATCTATCATTATAATAAGTAATATGTGGTACACTTCCTAGTTATTTTTTAATAGAGTAATATCTATCATTATAATAAATAAACTTACCATATGATTGATACAAAATTAAAAGTTATAGTAAAACACTGATCATTATTACGTTTGAAAAACCACACGTTCATTATTTTTCAAACGGTATCAAAAAGCTCTTTTGGAAATTTGGTAACTTCCTAATGCTTAGTGCCTTTTTTAATCTGCATCAAACATATTAATATAGATATTTGAAAGTTTTAATATAAATTAGGTTATGGTTGTCACAGAACTATTGTATTTGTTGCATTTTATTTTATTATTGACTTTCTATAATGTAATCTATATTATAAATTTTATTATTGGAGATTTGTTTAATATTTAAATTTAAATTTATATGATAGATTTTATTATTTTAAAATGGTTTGTATTTTTAAATTTAAATTATGAAATATTATTTCTATCACTGTTTCAGTTTAACGCACTCAAAGTTCCCATAAGTTTATATTTTTAAATTTAAATTATGAAATATTATTTCTATTACTCTTTCAGTTTAACGCACTCAAAGCTCCCATAGCCTTTCGTCTAGCCACACAGTGATTATGGATACGGAATCAAGAAGATAAAAACTGGGAAAAGAAAATGCCGATATGATGCTATACGACCTAACCACAATTAAAGAATCAGAAATCTAAACTTAAGAAATAAATTTGTACAGGAAGCTCATTTAGAAATTGGAAATTAAATTTGGGTGAAGCTTATTTTCGAGTCTATAGACTCATAAATGCTCTGGGCAAGAATAGTGGTGATGTATCTTTTTCCCGGAGCATTTATGAGTTTATAGATTCGAAAATAAGCTTTATCTCAAATTTTCACCATGTCAATTATAATACAGAGGTACATATGAGGGCACAGACAAATGATGGCACAATAACACCCCACCCCTGCACCAATCAAAACAGCAAAAAATAAAAAATAAAATTTCAAATGTTTACATTACAAATTGCAACATTAATTTTTCGTCAACCAAAAAAATGTAAATGTCAATGCACAATCAAATATATGGCACGGATAATAACATTTAAATAAGTAAATTAATATTAATTTAATTATAGGTTAACTTTTTTATTTTATTATTAAATTTAATATGATGATTACAAATAATATATAAAAATGTCAATACATAATGTTATATGAGTAATATTTATAGGTTTGTCAAAGTGATGTCAATGGTTTGATGTTATGTGTAAGAATCATATAGGCTTTTTAATTATTAAGTAAAATTATTATTGTAAAGAAATATAAGTAACTTTAAGATGGGCTAACAAGATAATTAAGTAATTAGTAAAACCCAAGTTAAAAACAAACTAAACATATTTAAAGTTTAACAAATCAAAGTGACTTAAAAGAAAATGAGGGTGGAAGAGCTCCCAAAACTAGCATCTAGCATCCAACAATTGGCATTAAATGGAAAAATTGATTGGAGAGAGGAGTCTTCTCAAAAGTTCAATGTTCACTTTCATAACATAAACTCCATTTCTCATGCATATAATCATCTAATGGTAAATTTTACATTATATTTATTTAATAATACATTTTTTTGTTAATTTGTTCAATGTTCACTTTCATAACATAAACTCCATTTCTCATGCATATAATCATCTAATGGTAAATTTTACATTATATTTATTTAATAATACATTTTTTGTTAATTTGTTCTTTATTGATTTAAAAAAATAAATGCTTCCTTCTTATTATTTATCAAGAAAACTTTTAGATTTTAAAAGTTTCAACTTCTTCATATTCCCAACTTACACTTCAGAAAATCCCTCCCACTATATCTACTTTATGTTTGAGTTAATATTTCTTGCTCTTATAAAAAAGATTTCATGTGATATTTCATAATCTATCACACTTCCAATCTTCTTGACATGTTATGTGAGCCCAAATATAGTGATTCTGGTGCACTTCTTTCCCTTCTTTTTAAGAAAAGCAATAAGGTTCTAAAGAATTACAATTAAATTTTTCTCTTCTAATTCCAATAGATAGTATTGGTCTTAGTGAGCATTAATCATTATCATCATCATTTTGATAGCGTATGATAAAGAGTCCAGCTATACCTTACTTTATACCATTGTTTATAGAATGTCATTATAAAAGCATTTTTTAGGCTAATTATTTTGGTTGGAATATATATGTATTCATTCATTGTAATCTTGAGAATGTTGAAAAATTATAGAATCTTTTCTTTGCCCTTATATGACTGGCATTATTTAAATTGGTATGAAATGCACCATCAACTATAATATTAAACAGAATTTGTATTTCCTTTTTTTTGCGACATGCTAAAGGCACTCATAGTCGTTCAACACATTTTGGATATCCATATTCAATTTTTGACAGTTCTTTTTCCAGCGCACAATGCTTAATACATTTCTTAAGATGCTAATATCATTCCTTTTAGGAACATGCAAAAGAACATCTGTATAATCGTTCTACCTTGGATTGTATGTATATCCAAATATCTATGCTATTATTTCCATCTTCTTTTCAACTCCTTCAATTGTCTGAACACATTTTAAATCCAAATAAATTTGACTTTATGACCAAAGCTAGGTTCTCTTATTGTTACAAATCTAAGACTAATCATATCTTGTGTGAACCATCCAGTGTAAATTTTGACTCTCTTTTAATGTGGAGTGTTATATGTCAAATGAGGGAAAAAATACACTAATAATGCTCGGGGGTGAAAATGTGAAGTTGGGTTACACGTTTTTCCCTTTTTTGAGAAAAAAATTTCATTTTTTTCAGTTCTTCAACTTTATGCAAGCTGAAACAATATTTCTCTTTAAAATTTCATTTTGCGATAAAAATAAAAGTTGTCAGAAATTTTGTTAGCTTTCTATTATTTATTTTTTCGAATTTTTTTATACACATTTGATATGTCAACTTAGCATTTCTTTGAGTGTGTTTTTTTAACAATCAACGGATTCATAAGAAGTCATGTTAATACGCAATGTTGTATTCTTTGAAAATTTGTGTTTTTGAGAAACAAAATGTGTTACAACAATCTAGACAGAATCTACTTTGGTTTCGTCATATTTACAAAGCCAATGGATGCATATCATAATTACTAGAATTTTTTGAACTGGTCCAATATGAAAAAAATACATATTTTGAATATGTTTCGCAACACAAGAAATTTCTTAACATATAAGTTATAAACTAAAAATCTAAAAGCTACCCATTAGAGACGATGGACCAATGTAATCTACCATTATTGTTTCAAATTTTTTTACAATGTATTTTGGAAGATACAGAATTTTTATTTCACTGAATCACAATGACCTTCAGAAATTGTTTGCATCTATTTTATTACAAAATTAATTAAAATTAGTAAATATTTATGAAATTCCATAAAAGTTATATTTCCTGAAAGTAGATTCAATTCTGAAAATGCTTGTCTTAGTTTCGATAGTTAATTCAAAATGTTTCATGGAGTTTAATCAGTCCAAAGTTGCAGATACGTATTCAGAGCTTGATTCTGCGTAACTGGTGACGTGTTAGTTGCGGCAAAATCTTAAACAAAGTTCGGTCAAACTATTTTTTGCGCCGATGGCCCGTAAAGTCAAATGACAAAAAGTTCAGCCGAACTATTTATAAAAATTTCGGTCGAACTTTTGCCTGACTTTCCGTCGACCGGAAAGTACCACAAAGCCCCTCCAAAAAAACATTTCGCGGCAATATAAACTGCCATGAAATCATTCATTATTTTCGCATATTTTCGCACATTTGGTCTGATTTTACAAAGGTCTTGATCTGAATTAGCAAAGAATTGTTTTGGGTTTAAGGACTTTTCATGGAGGTACATTCAAAGGACATTTCTTGGAGGCATTCATTATTTTCAAAGAATTTTCTTGGAGGTACATTCAAAGAACATTTTTGAAGACTTTTCTTGGAGGTACATTCAAAGGACATTTCTTGGAGGTATGTGATACAATTTTTTGGATGTTTTTTGGGCTTCATTTTTTTTAATGTATGGATTTGGGCTTAATTTCAAAAGGACATTTTTTGAACATTTTTTGGAAGTATATTTTAAAATGATATTTTTTGAAGTATTTTTTAAAGTGGCATTTTTTATGAAGTTGGAATTAATTTTCAATGGATATTTTTTGGAGGCATTTTTTGAAGTGACATTTTTTTAGAGTACATGTTTTGGGTTGAAGTAAATATTTTATAATGATTTTTAAAAATGAGTTTTTGTCTAACTTTTTAAATGAATTTTTTTTGTAGGACTTAGAAGGAAATATTTTGAGCTTCGCTTCATTTTTATAAGACATTTTTTTCTAGAATTTTTTAAAGTAAGTGTTTTGGATTGATGTATTTTTTGCAAAATTTTTAAAATGAGTTTTTTTTTAATTAAATATTTTGTGATGTTTTTTTAATTGAGTTTTTGTCTAAATTTTTGAATGAAATTTTTTGAACTTCATACCCTATTAACATGGGAAATCGAAGGAATTGTATGAGAAAATATGATCGAAAAAGAGACCCTGAGGAACGTAGAGAAGAGACGAGACAATCTCGCAAAAGAAAGGTAGAAGCACTCTCAAATATTGAAGGGTAAAATAAACCTCAACTAGAAGTTAAAGAAGGTATGTAAATGTAAATATTATGATTTTGATATATTTAAAATTTCCCTAGTGTAAAATGTGAAGCTTAATTTTTACTTAATGAACTAATTTGAAAAATATTTTGCAATGTAAAGAGAGAGAGATATTCGTCAAAACATTGATGATGAGATACAAAATTTTGAAAGAGAAAGCGAAAGAGATATTGAACCAATGATTGAAGATGGTGAAAATGTTGAAAGAAATTCAAGTGAAGAAATTGACTCAGAAGGTATGTATATATGTGTGTGTGTGTGTTGAACACATGAACGTATTATTGAAATTATACATATATTTATTAATTTAGTTTTTTATTGAATATGTAAACTTATTATGTACTATCCATTCAAATATGTATAGATGAAATCAATGTTGATGGTGAGATGTTATAAAATGTTGACACTCACACATATGGAGATAAAAAAACTGACCATTACGATATCGTGTTAACTGCATTTTTTATAATTATTTCATAAAGGAAACGGTGACAGTTCAAGCCCAAATGTTGAAAGGTCGCCTATCATTAAGGAAATTAAAAGAAGCTACGACTTTATTGGGTATTCAAAAATCAATGAAAGATAAAAAAAAATGAAGGAAAATCTGATACAAATTATAAATAGTGCTATAAATTCAATTAGAAGATCTAGATAGAAAAATGTTTCAGTTGTACGTAGAGCAATACATATGGCAGTTTTTTCATCAAGTACTAAAGAGAATCGCTTGGTAAAATCTATGGCACAAGCATTAGGAACCTCACGAAAAGCTTTGCACAAACATCATAAATTTCGGTTGCAAATAGATGTAAATGATGAAATCACTTGTTGGAGAGCTATTTGTAGGCAACCATACAAAGATAGACTTGGAGAAAATGCTAAAAAAATAATATATGAAAGTTGGAAGAACAATTCGCGTGTTTCGCCAACTGCAAGGCATGTGATGTGAAGAAGAATAACATGAAATCAGTATGAAGAACAAGAAATACATTTCTTGGAAACCACTTAGATAGAGCTGTTCAACAAGTTCAAAGAAGAGAATCGTGAAATTCATGTTTCAATCAGTGCTTTTGTTCAAAAAAAACCATGGTATGTCAAACCCATCATTGTACGCGACATTTGTTGTTGTCATTATCATGTGGAATATGAGTTATATTATGACACATTCCTTGATTTCGGTAGAACATTTTGGAAGGATTCACCTCCTCCTTCCACTATCCGTGATTTCATATCTCAAGTTCTATGTGAAAGAGAAAGAGATGAATTATTTTACAAAAAGAAATGTGTTGGTGGTAAAAAATGCGATGATTGTGGAAATTTGACTAAATTTCAAAACAAATATTGTACTGATATAAATGATTAATCATTGTCCAACATGAAAGTGAAATGGAAGAGATATGAATATATCCATACATCGATTCAAGGTGCAAATAGTGTTAAAAGAAGTGAATTACGAGAAGAAGAAATTTTTGTGATAGAATTTTTTAGAAAGTTTAAGGCAAAAATTTACAAATACACCAAGCATTCCTATAGAGCTCGATGGAAAGACTTTCAATTCAAAAAATCTCGTGAATTTTTTCCACCAGGGACCATTTTGTCAGTAATTGATTTTGCAGAAAACTACACATTTGTTCCACAAAAAGAAATTCAGAGTGAATACTATCATTCTGACCAAGTCTCCATGCTCGTCCATATTCTATATAGACATGCTGAACAAAAAATTGTTCATATAGAAAGCACCAGTGAAAATCGACATATTATTAAAGAATATCACTTTTATATCAGTGACGATCGTACACATGATACATATTTTGTACAACATTGTTTTGGAAAAATTTATGATTCCTTGAAAAATCAAGGAATAACATTCAATGAGAATTGGATATGGTCACACAGATATGCAGGTCAATTCAAATCTGCACGATCATTCTTTTGGTTGTGTTGTCTTCATAAGAAAACCTACATTAAACATTGCTGGAATTTATTTGAGATTGGCCATGGAAAAGGAGAACATGACGGTGCAGGGGCATGCATAAAATGAGCGCTTTGAAGATACCAAATTAACCCCTCTACAAGCCAACTTGTGGACGCGAAAGAATTTGTTCAATGGCGCATCGCTGCTCTAAGCCATGAGACTAACTGATCAAGGGAAGTGCGAAGGTACATTCAATTTAATTTTTATTGGATATCTAATTTTAAATAGTGTACATTTATCACAATTATTATCTTTGATTGTATTTTGATATCATATTTACATTCTTCTTTAAATTTTCCATATAAAGGTTTTTTTGGCATATTGGGATCGAACACGTAGATAGATCAATTGGAAATGACGTTGAAACAATAAAGGGACTCGAAAATTGCATTAAATTAAAACAAAGTCATCCATAAATGTGTTTTCATTGGATAAAATAAAATATTCTTGTTTTTGTCATGTTTGCATAGACAACACAAAATCCAATGACGTTTGTGAAAAAAAAATGCATGTAAAAGATTGGAAACATACAGAGCTAAATACAAAGGGCAAAATGTCCATTGCAATGTTGGAAGAAATGAAATTAGAGGAGACTACAATATCATCCAATGGTGATTGAGTTTCTGATCTTGTTAGAGAAGGTAACATTTGAATTGCTTTCTAATGATAAAGATCTAGAAATAAATTTAAATATGTATAATTTTGCTAAGTTTGTTTTATTGTGCAGGAGATGTTTTTGTTGTAATTGCACCTACTGACAACGATGAAAATGTGAAGTATTATTTGATGCGTTGCACTGAACGAAAAATGAAATTATTAGAAGACTATAATGATCATGGATTTCCATATGAAATATAATCTATTATACTGAAAGGTTATTTTTTCAGACAAACTAATCAAAGTGGGGATTTTGTTTACTTTGAAGACTATGAACCTGATTTCATAAGTTTTCAATATAGTCACTTGGTGTGTGCAGTACGCATAAAGTTGATGGAGGTTCAATCAAAGAAAAAACAAAAATTAAGAAAAGGAAAATGTCAAAATCCAATCATGAATGGATTATTGAAGATGCCATTCCATTGGAATTTTTTTGATTGAACTGCCCAACAATTTGTTCTCTTTGGATTATATGTTTTAGAACTTCCAGTACTCAATTAAATATTGAGCTGCCTTGTTATGCTATCTGTGCAAGTGTTTGCACATGTACAAATGGTTTTGGTACATGCACACTCTAGTATCAACTGAAAGTAGCTTTTCTATACATGCATTGATGAAAAATGTTGCATATATATATATGTGTGTGTGTGTGTGTGTGTGTTCTAGAATGAAATCAACTGTTCAAGTAGTTTTACTATGTGCATTGATGAAAAATGTTTCATGTACTCTATATATATGTTCTAGAATGCAATTAACTTAAAGTAGTTTTTCTATACATGTGCATTGATTAAAAATGTTGCACGTACTGGATATATACACAAACTGAATGCATGCCCAGTTTTTCTTGTGGTCTTTTCTGGTAAAAAGTATCCACAATGTAAATAAATCATCCACAATATAATTTTGTATGAAGATTCCTTTCAGACAAGAGACTCGGAGCACTTCTCCGACTTTTGGTGGGATTTGACCCACATCTCTATTCCTGATTGAAAATCTAGTACAAAATTTTTCTGTCCAATAGTCAGATATGTTCTATGTGCATTGATGAAAAATGTTGTGCACGTATTGGATATATATATATATATATATTTTTTTTCTGGAATAAAATTATTTTTTCAAGTAGTTTTCCCACATGTGCATTGATGAAAAATGTTTCACGTACTGAATATATATGTTCTAGAATGCAATTATCTGAATGTCATCAATTTACCAATTTATAAATCAACAAGGCTACCTAGTTGAGTGCATTAATGAAATTGACCCCAATTCAACAAACATATATCTACTTCTTATATTTCCAATCAAAATTAAAGGGATTTATATGGGAAAGAGACAACTGAATATATATGTTCTAGAATGCAATTAATTGACTGTTATCAATTTACCAATTTATAAATCAACAAGGCTACCTATTTGAGTGAATTAATGACATTGACCCCAATTCAACAAACATATATCTACTTCTTATATTTCCAATCAAAATTAAAGGGATTTATAGGGGAAATATGCATAACTTATAGACCATGAACTACATTTTAGAGGTCAATGAAGGTATCATCATGTGGGAAAATGTTTTGAACATTTGATCGTACTTGAAAGTAATATTAATTGTTTTTGATCCCTACATACTACATACTATTGTTTGAGTGAAAAAAATTTTGAATGACAAGAACATAACTTTTCAATCCAACTAACCATATCAATTGAGCTCTATTTGAAAAAAAAGTAAAAAAAGCCAAAAATCCAACAAAATAGCATCCTTGGTTGTTATTTTTATTGGAATAACTAAATCATATTAAGGATTCTCTTCATTGAAATTGTTTTTCGATGGAGAATCCTTAAAATGTGATTTAGCTATTCCAACAAAAATGACAACCACGAATGTTATTTGCCGACATGTTTTGTGGCATGTTAACTTTTCTTTACTCATTTTTCCATTAGAGCTCAATTGATATGGTTAGTTGCATTGAAAGCTATGTTCTTCCCATTGGAATTTTTTGACTCAAATAAGAGAAGAGTATGCAGAGATCAAAATCAATCTTAAGATGCCAAATGTACTTCAACCATCCAAAAATTGAATTTTAAAAACTTTTTGATTATATCAAAACATTACTTCATATGTCATGCCAATTGTAGTTCAACTATCCAATAAAAAAATTAAACATTTAACATTATATCACATGCCAAATGTAGACTGAAACCATCCAAAACTTGAGTTTTAATTTTTTTTTGACTATATCACAACATTACTTCACATGCCATGCAAATTGTAGTTCAACTATCCAATAAAAACATTTAACATTATATCACATGCCAAATTTAGATTGAAACCATCCAAAACTTAAGTTTTAAAAACTTTTTGATTATATATCACAACATTACTTCACATGCCATGCCAATTATAGTTCAACTATCCAATAAAAACATTTAACTTTATATCACATGCAAAATGTATATTGAAACCATCAAAAACTTGAGTTTTAAAAACTTTTTGATTATATCACAACATTACTTCACATGCCATGCCAATTGTAGTTCAACTATTCAATAAAAACATTAAACATTTAACGTTATATCACATGCCAAATGTAGATTGTGTTAGCTCCCTGTAATCAGCAAGATTGGAAAAAGTCCAACCTCAGGGAGAAACATCGTTTCAAGCACTTTGGGATTCTTGGATCTAGCCCTCCTGAATATGGAGAGGGATCTCTCCAATAAGTGCAAAGATGGATTTGTCTTTGAAGTTTTTGGGTAATGATAATAGGTTAGTTATGAAGGCCAAGGGTTTTATTTGTTTTTGGATGGTTGAACATGATTACTACTTGAGGTAGAAAGTTCCAAATGCAAAGATTTTCAAAGGTGTGAATTTGCAAGCAAACATAATAATCTTTGGCCAAGAAGATAGATAATTGCAGGTTTTAGTCCATTAGGCTATGGAGTCATAATATGGTTTAATTGGGACAGCAAGAGGCAAGAGTGGTCCATGGGGCAAGTCATCTATGTCTAAGAATATCTTCAAGGTTTGATTTATGGAATGAAATGATACAACAAGAAGGGGAAACAAACAGATGAAGAACAAAGAGTAGCCTAAGATCTGGTAAGTACTTTGAAACTAGCCAGCTTTTGACATACACTTAAGATAGACATGAAAGTAAACTAGGATCTGGCAAGTACTTTTAAACTAGCCAACTCTAATACACTTTCAATAGAAAAACATTTTTAAAACAAATGGAAACTTGAAGGCAACTATTGGAGTAGAAACTAGTGGGTCGGGCTCACCACAAATCCTCTCCTAGCTCTGCTTTACTTAGTTACCTTCAAGACAAACACAAGGATAACACAAAATGGCCTAAGATTTGGTAAGTACTTCTGAACTAGCCAACTTTCAACACATTCCAAGGGAAACATTCAGACAGTCTTTGGGGATAAAACTAGGACCAGGGCACACCATATCTTCCATAGTTCATATCTACTTAACTAATACTAAACATAACATTTAATAATAATATTCAGCTAAGACAATAAGACAAGGGAACGCCAGCATTCCTATGCTTAAACTGAATTAAACCATTCCCAAATAACATAGATTGGAAGAAAACATGTAAATAAATATTTTCAGTCAGAGAAGGGTACTGATATACAGTAACTCTATGCATGTTGTTCTTTACAAGAGAATATGAAACACAATGAAAATAGAAATAAAATAACAAGTTACAGTGAGAAAAAACATCACCATCAACATAGACCAGGATCCCATAAATCAGCTTGTATTAATGCTCCAAACTAGTTACAGCTTTAAGTCCAATGCTTTAGTTTAGCAGTCATCCACTCATCTCAGCCTAACTTATCTATCACAAGTAGAGCTCCAAGAGCCAGTGAATACTATTTACATATAGAAGTCTCAAGCTCAATTATATTTCAATGTTCAGCAACTACATCAACCAACCCCTCTCTCATCTTCTGCAGAAGTATTTATAGAAGGATGAGGAGGTGAGATCTGATAAAAGATCTCCAAAGACAATTAATACAGACTTAATGGCTTCTCGGCCTTTGAGGGGCTCAATGAAGAAAATTACATAGGTTTCCTCTATATTAAATGATTTTTCATAAAGATTTGAGCTCAATGGGAGCTCCTTTTGACCTTTGAGGCTCTGTGTGATGTCAAAGTTACTCTGCAGATATTTTGTCATTAGGTTTGTTTGAAGAATTTACCCTCTGGTTGCGTTGTGAGGAAGATATTTGGTCCTGATCAATAACTTCGGCCTTTGTTGAATGCTTTGAGGCATAGGTGTCATCGTGGTGGCTGGGAGAAATTTATTTTCCTCAGATGTGGCAGTGGAGGCTTTTTGTCTGATGATCCTTTATGATTTATCTTTAAAATATGTTTTCAATCGGGGATTAGGCTTTTGATAAACCATCTTAGATGTAATCCCTGAAAATCTGTCTTCAATCTTCTGCTCTGATATATTTCGTCTTCGGCACTGATACTCTCTGACTGTGCCCGATTCATTGTGTTTTGCTGGGGTGCAGGGCTGCGCAGGGGAAATGTGGCATCAATGGTTCATGAATCATTGACGAAACGAGGATTTGAAACCTGCAACTGATTCTCTTTGATGGATCAGAAGCAATAGGATCGTCACCCTCTGCTTCTGAATTTTCTTCAGGCATAGCGGAAAAAACCTTTAAACCCTTCAAAATACGAAAACCATTATGAAATCCTACATGTATAGGTTGAATGCTTTAGAAGGCGTGTGGAGGGAGCATGGTCGTTGGATGGCAGCATCCAACGGTCGAGATTGATCAGGAGAAGTCAAAGGGAAGGCAGAAGAAGGATTCAAATCAGAGCCGTCGATTGCGCAGAGATCGACGGTCAGGAGCGGAAGTGATAACATAACGTGAAGGGGTCACATTATTCGGAAAAAATAAAAAGAGGAGACAAAAGGTTTAAAACCTTTGTTTTTGGAGAAAAATAGTTAAAAAATGAGTAGGGGAGCTTGAGTCAAACGTGGGCCATCGGATGAGATCGGCCTCACGCGATCGACGGTGGAAATCATATGTCAAAAACCTTATAGAATGCATCTGGACATCACACTTTTAATTAAACCATGCTGAATAAAGTTCCCGGGTCTGAAAATGCTGACTGGACGAGGAATCAGGGCGATGAATTATGGGCCGTTGATCCACATATCAGATCGACGACGGAGATGCTTTAATGACCGCGCCGTATCCTGGTTAACTGTCAGGCTTCTTTGGTGAGTGATCACCATCTGATGAGTGGCCTCAGATCGGACGACGAACATCAATATCGCGTTGGGCCCATGTCCGAACTTTAATGCGCGATGAACGGTGGTTTTGTTAACAGTGCTCAGACCACGTGTCAAACGGTGTATGGAATCGCTACGAAATAAAAAATACTGCCCCGCTCTTAAAAGCGGTGCGATGGATACCGCTTGGTTTTGCACAGTGAATGACTGGCGAGGACCACCGATTGAGATACATTGTGCACCATCGATTTTCAGATCAGATCGACGGTGCGGAGCGAATGGAACTTTGCATAGGCGGAAAAAGTTTATGACATAAAAAACCCAAAAATTTTAATAAAACAAAGGTTTGGCACGGGCGGGGTATATACATAATTGGTTAGGCGCCTGTCTGCGGGGCCACGGGTTATATGGCAGACCATGTGATCGGGGGAGATAGAACGGAGGGCTAATTGGCATCAAGGTTTCTAATAAAGGGAAAGGCTGGCATTTTGTATTTTTCCCTGATGCGATGAGCACCCAAGAGGCTTAGCGCGTGGTTCTAGCCCCAGGGCATATGGAAGGGAAGGGTTAAGACTTAGCCCCAGGGGGCTTAAGTCTATAATAAGAAAAGGGGTTTTTTATATATTTTCAATGGTTTTCAAAGGAAATTGAGGGTTTCGATAAGGCAAAGAAGTCTTAAACCTTATAAAAGGGACTTTGATGAAGGGGAAAGGGGAAAAACATGAAAATGAGGGATTTAATAGGGCATGAAGGGGTTAAGATGAGGTTAGTTTTGGAAGAGGAGAAAGGGGAAAAATGATGTTTGCAACAGTATTTTGCCTTGGGGACCAGCAGGATTTTTGAGTTTTTAAGATAGGGACAGCAGTGAAGATTTGGACAGAGGCATGAGGCCTTCAAGTGTCTTCAAGAGCCAACACTTTTTAGCAATAAAATTTGTTCCTGGAAGGCTCCAAAAATATTTAGCCACCTTTTGCAATAATCAAATTTTATAGGTGGCTAATAGATTGAAACCATCCAAAACTTGAGTTTTAAAAACATTTTGATAATATCAAAACATTACTTCACATGCCATGCCAATTATAGTTCAACTATCCAATAAAAACATTTAACATTATATCACATGCCAAATGTAGATTGAAACCATCCAAAACATAACCTTTAATTTAAAAAAAAATTATAGATCACAACAGTACTTCACATGCCAAATGTAGTTCAAAAGCAAAACATTAATTTATATCTTTAATTGCAAGCACAGAAATTTCATGAGCCATGCACATTTCGGAGAGTGCACGACCTTCAGCATGGCAGTGTTCGCCCCATAAAGTGACATCAATGCGCATCCCAGACATATCACAAAGAGTTATAGTTTTCTTTGGAGTCTCAGAGCCATTGCGTTTGCGAATGATAGACGCAGGAGAGAGGGAGGCGACAATACCTATGACATCAACGATTGAATTAGGAGGTGAATGTTTGAGGGAACTTATAGGCAAAAATTGATAGGTATGGGAAGGAATTTTAAGGTCATCAGTGAAGACTTGTGACACTGTTGATGAAGAGAAGAGGAGGATTTCGAATGGACATTTGAGATGGTTATATGAAGGGTTGGGGATCTTTATGGTCCCATTTGCAACATTGTAAATGTGGCCAATTTTAATGAGAGCATGCAGGGATTCTGCCAACTCATTGAAGGCAGAGACGTGGAATTGATCGCTGTCGCGATCGACAAGGTCAAACCCTAGTGATTTTCCAGTGCCCCGTGCATTGCTAAATTCATGAAGGGGTGTCTTTGAAAGGACTCTGCCCTGGATGGACCAAGATTTTCGGGTAGGGGAGAGTGCTTTAAAAGGGAGAATAGTTGTAGATGATAGGGTGGAGTTTTGGGAGGACAAGAAGTGAATGTCAAGGGAGGGTGGCGGTGAAAAGGGAGACGAAGAAGAGGAGGACAAGGTGGCTTGGATCATCTGTTCAATGGAGAGAATAATAGGGGTTGGGTCACCAACCAATGGTGCAACACGCTGCAGTATGTCAAGATCGATGAGAGGAGTCTGCCCTGTGCAAGTTCAAGGATTTCATTCCGTTATTGTCGGAGGAACACATATCGTTCTTAACTGTGGAAGGTTAAATCTGGGGTTGACAGGATGGCTTATACATTGCAGGCGCCTGTGCTCTTAAAATTTGTTGAAATGCGTTCATGTTGGAAAGCCAGAAGTTGTGAACGTGTTGACTTCATCCAATTTTTTTAAAATTTGTTACTTGGTATGTTATAGGTTGATTTGGTCCCTCCATCTTCACCAACTGCAACCACTTCTTCATCTATTTCCTGTGAGTTATTCCCCATGAATATTTTGATCTACTTTCTCCCAACTTATTTCTTAGAATGGTGTGTATTATTACATAGAAACCATATTAAATGATGTATGGTGTGTGTATTAAATGAATTGTACAGCAACTCCGTGAGATTGGGAGAATGTATGGAGAAGTATGTTCCATCTGGGGAGTAATATCAATACCAAGACAATTGGATCTCAAAAATTCGACAAAGCAGACCCACAGAGCCCTACTGTTTATGATTGGTAATGGTTTTTTTTTTTAATATTTTTTTCTAACTGAAAAAATCTCACTTGGAGAAATTCTAAGTTTATATATTATTGAAGTTTTGTGGCTTTGTATGAGAGACAGAGGGGCTGCTCTGTGGAGGCAAGTAGTCAACTGGTTATTTCGGGCGCAATTTATCCAGTGCGGTTTTATTTCTTCTGGAGTTCCTATGCTGCCATAGCAAATAATATACATACTTCTTATGGTGGACTATTATGAGTAAGTTGGAGGCACGAACTTGCAGCGCTGCTAGCCTAAGATATCTGTGGATACTTGTAACCTGCGGCATTATCAAGATTTCCATACAGTTGGCGTTGTATTAGGGGTTGGGGTTGATGCAATTATCACTTTCTACAACATTCCATCTTTCGCTCGATGGTTCTCCTTCTTTGCGGAGGTTGTGGTGATTGACTCTTGGGGTTGGAAGTCAGAACATCGACATTCACTATTGCAAATTGGTTTCCGTTGAGAAATCGAGCGCTCAAATCTGTAAATAAGTAAAGGGTAAGGCCGAGTTTTTTTTTGCATTCTACTCCATTTCACGGCATTGTTCACAGTGTATTATTACACAGAAACCAGATTAAATGGTGTATGGTGTGTGTATGAAATGAATTTTACAGCAACTCCGCGAGATCGGGAGAATTTATGGAGAAGTGTGTTCCATCCGGGGAGTAATATTAATACCAAGACAATTGGGTCTCAAAAATTCGACAAAGTAGACCCACAGAGCCCTACTATTTATGATTGGTAATGGGTTTTTTTTTAATATTTTTTTCTAACTGAAAAAATCTCACTTGGAGCAATTCTAAGTTTATATAGTTTTGCTTTAGATTGAACCACAAATTTTTTTAAGTTTATATAGTTTTTCTCTCGATTGAACAACAAAACTTCTAAGTTTATATACTTTTGCTCGAGATTAAACAACAAAACTTCTAAAAATTAAATTAAATTTTTGTTTTTGGATAATGTATTTAAAACTCGTAGTTGGACTTATATAATCTTGCCAAGAGATTGAACCACAAAACCTATAATAATTAAATTTAATCCTGATTTGTGTTTCTTTTTTTTGGGATGGTGATCAATAGGCTCTATAGTGGAGAGACTAAATCCAAATGGAGTTAAAGACTTGCTCCTGTCATCAGCATTTCCAGCTTCTTGAATCCATTCATGGTGATGAAGCCAGAAAAAATCAGCGAAGGGTAAGGGACTCTATAATCATTTTTTTAGTCCTGTTTCGTGTTCTAACAGGATACACAGTCCTGTTTCCTGTTCTAATAGGATACACAGTGACAGTAAAATTGCTTTTCTACTTCATTTTCTGTTTCTTGTTCTTGCAAAATATACATAGGCGAACTACTTATTTATGTTCAAACCAATTATTTTCACCAGTTCAACTCTTCAGAAGATTGTAATTGTTAATTCATCTATTAAGATGGAGACTACGCAGATGAAAGTGGATGAACTGCAGTGGCAGATTGAGGAGAAGGATGACTTAATCAAATTTTCCATCTTCAGTTATGCTATAAGAAGGTAACTTAGAGGACATTATTGATTGTTTTTGAAATTTGCAATGTTGTTTGAATCAAACAGTTTGTTCACAGAGTTGTATTATTTTCAGTTTCACCTCATCTAATATTGTAACCATTTTCACTGTGTCATGAAAACATTAAAAAAAATCTCATTGATATTGTTCCTAAATTCGTAATGCACTAATATTCTTTCTAATTGCAGGTAACATAATCTTACCAGCAATTTATAAATCCGAAGTTCTTCAAGGTGGAACTCGGCTGCAACTGCAAGTTCTTCAGGCTGGAATTCTTCAGGCTGGAAGCGGGGCTACAAGCTGGAAGTCGACACTACTCTGTTTAGTTAGATCAAAGTCCATTTAAGCAGATCGAAGTCCGCTGCACATCGAAGTCAGCTGCAAGGTGGAAGTCGGCAATATTGTAGTCTTCAATGCATTAAATGGATTAAATGGTTGCATTTCTTGTTTTCTATGTATTAAATGGTTGGGTGGCTGGAGTTGATAAACCATGATTCTAGGGATTAATATCGAATGCCATGAAAAGACACAAACAATTGCAGGGAGCGGAGGTGCGGTCACTTCTTATCCACCAGCAAACAGTTCTTATCCACCAGCGATCGAATATGTCAATCACATTCAATTTTAGATCTATGTAAATTTCAGTCATTGAAGAATTTCAAACGTAATCAATTTCAATCTGCCATGTAAATTTCAGTCATTCAGCAAAATCAAACTCTAGTGCCGTGTAAATTTCACTCATTCAATAAGAATTTCAAGCGTAATCAATTTCAGAGAAATCTGCTGAGGAGCTGCCACATGTCAAGATTTCACTGGCTGTGAGGAGCTGCCACATGTCAAGATTTCACTGGTTGTGAGGAGCTGCCACATGTCAATATTTCACTGGCTGTAAGGGCGATGAGAAATTTTTCTCATTGGCTGGGGTGAACAGTTTTTGCTCACCCCAAGCCTGCAAAGAAAACGCCTCCGGCGTAATTAAAGATTCGATATCATTTAATTTATAAAAACATTTAACATTTAGTTTCCTCCGTTGACCTCCAATTACTTCGTGAGTAGAGGTAAGGCCATAACGATTGCAAATGCATGCCCTGAACAGATAATGTTGAATATTTTTGTTAGAGTTTGCACGCAACCCACATTTTTGTGGGGTTCATAATGTTGAAATGCCCTGGGAGAGTTCATATGTGCACCCTAAGTTCTATAAATAAATTTTAACTCAATTTTATGATAGAAATCAAAATTTAAATGGACATTAAAATGGAAGACAATAGAATGTAGATTCAATTGGTCCTAATGAAAGAAAAACCCAATGGTTATAGCTCTGAAAATCCTTTTTCAAAGTTTGAGAATATTTTGACCAAAAGGTACAAATTTGGAGTAAAAGTGAAAATGAAGTGGTAAAACTTATCATATTCACTTATATTAGGTTGATTTTACCCCTTTTATAATGTTTAAAAAACTTTATTATGTTTTTATTAATTTTATTAATTATAAGCAAGTGCTTTCTAAGTGGTGTTTTTAGTTTTTTAGGTGATATGACAAACTAAGTTGATTTTCTGCGATTTTTTCCATCACTTTTGTCCATTTTAGATATTATGTGGTAGGTAATTTATTCAAAAATTGGAATACAAGGAATAGTTTCCCATAGTTCATTCTGTATTAATCAATTCAATATCATTTCTACCATAGAATATACCCCACTAATTTCAGACACACACCTTCTTTATTGCTTTTAAAAGTGTTGTAATTTCATTGTAAAGCCTACCTTCTATGGGACTAATTAGTACCTTGATATCCATTGAGCATCGATGTTGTAATATTTTCATAGGATTTGGAGCCCTATTTACCCTTGAAATGACCCTTTAATGAAACCTCATAAATTTCTCTTAATCTTTTTTTTTGGCCTTTCTAGATGGAGTTCCCATTGTTGCGTTATAACACTACATTGTATTGTACTGCTTGTGTTCTTGAGCCTGATGTCAACTTCAATTTGATTTTTCATAACCTATCACTTGTGAATTCTCTTCAATTAATAGCCTTGTATCTATTTCTTTTGCATATTTACACATTTATCCTTGATGAAACACTCCTAATAGTGTCTTTATCCTACACACATCCCTTGAATTGAAAATAGGTATGTTCCCTACACTAGGAACTAGTTTTCTTTCCCATGACACTTGTTTCCTCCATTGTATAATAACATTATTTTATTTTTCAAGCCTTAGGATATGAAAAAAAAAAATCAAATATATTGAAAAATAGGGAAAGAAAAGAATTGCATTATCTAATTGATTTGGAAACAATCATGAGTAATGTCACGCTTAAAAAAATGACTAGTTTTGAGTATTTGTCTCGACAGCTTGGATTTTTAGTATGAATCTAGGAACTTGAGCCATTTTTATTAAGTATTTACTCCCCTACATGGTTACTCTTCCAATAATTACGCCGAAGGCGTTTTCTTTGTGGGATTGGGGTGAGAAAACACTGTTCACCCCAGCCAATAGGAAGGTTTTATTATCGTCCTTCTAGAAAATCAAAATTTGAAAAATGTTCGCTCTTTATACGCTTACGCCGCCGTTTTTTGGAAGGTTTGGAGAGATGTTTTTAAGGTCTTGGAGGAATTCAAACCATGTGTGAGGGGAAGAGATCAGGGTATGAGCAGTATCAAAACCAGCAAACTGCCCAAGGTATGCACAATACACTGACCACGAAGCTGATCAAAGATACGATCAATACCAGAGCCAACAAGAGTTCAGTAAGTACCAAAACCAGGAACCAGAGAAACAAGCATACATGCAATACCAAGGCCAGGAAATAGAGAAAAGGAAGCTAAGTACCAGAAGCAGAAATCCAGTCAGGATTATGCGCCATACCAGAACCATGGCGAAGGAGAGCAAGGTTATGCAGAATACCAGAAACAGGATGATGCGCACCATCCAAAAGGCCCTCTTCAATCGTAACCCGATGGCAGGATAAGAAACCCTTTGTAGCCAAGGAAGAGGAAACTGGCTTTGTGAGTACAAGAAGCGGAAACGAAGAGGGCAAGGATAGGGGTTTGAATCCAGCTTTGTTGGAGACTATAGAAATGAAGTTGGAAGATCGAGTGGAGGGTTCGAGCCAATTTGAAACGCAGGGTGCTTGTACTGTAGAAGTGAGCAGCGGCAGGAAGTGGCGATCCCGTTGGGGTCCTCAGACGGAAGGCGAGGGAGAAATGCAGGATAGTGCTGGGTCCGTTAGGAAACGAAAGACCCGTTGGGATGATGAGCCAAAACCACTTATGGAAATCCAGCTTCCAGGGTTTACTAAAGAGTTAACTGGAGGCATGGAACTCGATCCTGAGGTACAGGCTTTGAATGCATGGTTAATGGATATGCCTTTAGATGACCGGCCAGAGGGTGCTCGGTCGCCATCCCCGGAGCCCATCTATGATAACGATGGGATTAGAATCAATACAAGGGAATTCAAAGCTCGATAAAAGCTTACGAGGGAGAGACAGGAGGTCATTTCCCAGTTTATCAAGCGAAACCTAGCATTTAAGCCTCCAGCAGATTACCATCTGCCGAAGCTTTATAAGAAACTGTTCATTCATGTGAAGTATTTTCCGGGGTATAATTTTATTAGCCCTAGAGGCAACACCCAGAAGAGAATTGACAAGGATACTGGTGCAAATATTGTTATAAGAGGCAAGGGTTCTATCAAGGAAGGTAGGTTACAGCAGAAACATGATCTGAAACCTGATCCCTCTGACAATGAGGACCTGCATGTTTTGGTCGAGGCGGAGACACAGGATGCTTTGGAAAAAGATGCGGGCATGGTGGAGAAGTTGCTTATGCCTGTTGACGAGGGTTTGAATGAGCACAAGTGGGCACAATTGAGGGAAATTGCAGCACTTAATGGGACAATATGGGAAGATGAATTTTGCAGGCTTTGTGGTGAACCAGGCCCAAAGGCAACACCCAAAAGAGAATGGACAAGGATACTAGTGCAAAGATTGTTATAAGAGGCAAGGGTTCTGTCAAGGAAGGTAGATTACAGCAGAAACATGATCTGAAACCTGATCAATCAAAGAATGAGGACCTGCATGTTTTGGTCAAGGCAGAGACACGGGATGCTTTGGAAAAAGCTGCGAGCATGGTGGAGAAGCTGCTTATGCCTGTTGACGAGGGTTTGAATGAGCACAAGCGGGCGCAGTTGAGGGAAATTGCGGCACTTAATGGGACAATATGGGATGATGAATTTTGTAGGCTTTGTGGTGAACCAGGTCATAGAAAATATGATTTCCCTATAAGGCTTATCGTTCAGCTCTGTCATTTTGTCTAGCACCGGTGTTCTCTACTTCCTTACGGACTACCCTAAACCTAAATATTTGAACATGTCGGTTTCTCAGAAATCAACCGTTATTAGTGGAAATGAACACGAGGTAGGGTAATCAAATCATATTTATATTTAATCCAGATGGGTTCAGTTGCTCTGAGGTTTGGAGTTGGACCTCACATTATTTTTAAGCATTGTGCACATTTACTCCCTTAATTTTTCAGCAGAGACCCCATTTCTCTTGCTACAATTATTAATTTTTTAAGCACTGTACACATTTATTCCCTCAAATCCTTAGTAGATACCCATTTCTCTTGGTGAAATTATTTAATTACTGGGTGTATGGTTTTTCTTTGTGCAGCACGCCTATTTAATTCATATGATTTTTGTTCTTTATTTTCTATCCAGCATGCCATAGCTTTTTTTAAAGGAGTAGAATATTTTGGTGCGAAAGCAACTATGAACGTTTGGAATCCCCACATAGGAGCCGCAAACGCATTCTGTCTCAGATGTGGGTTCTGCGGGATCATTTGATGGTTCTGATCTTAATAGCATTGAAGCAGGTTGGCAGGTGATTCTTGTTAATAAAATTTATTTAGTCTTTGGTTATACTTTGAAGTTATAAGATATTGATGTGTTGTTATTGCATGTATCGCTAGGTGAGCCCAGTTTTGTATAGAGACTGCAGACCTCGTCTCTTTACTTATTGGACAATTTTTTAACAACACTCCTTACTCGCTTTCAATGTTTTTTGAAAACCTTTTCACTTGGCAACATCTTGGAATGTGAATGAATTTCCCCACACTTCAAACTCCTTAGAATGTGAATGAATTTATCCCTACCTCATTAGTTCTAGGTCATTATTGCAATAATCTGAATTAATTGAGTTTGTCATAACAAAAAATCATCCTGACAGCAATTACAATTTGGTTAAAGATGGTTTTCTTTGTAAGGTAAATCTCTGCTCGCAATTTTTTTTAGGGAACATATTGGATAAAATATTTATTCCAAAAGAAAATAAAACGTTCAAATAATATGGATAATTATAGTAGAATGTTGGATATGATTTCAAACATTACTGTCTAAACCAAAAGTTCCCATGCCACATGATGTTGTTGCCTATTGTCATTTCCTTTTGATCATGTCCTGAAATCCAGCAGTTTATTGACTTATGGCCATGTAACAATGCAAGAAACTGTTTTAACAAAAGAACATGTATTTGAATGTTTTCTTCTTTTACAGCAGATGTTTGTTCAAAACAAATTCGACTCCTCCTAAGCATCCAAAGGCAAAGTTAATAACTATTTCTGAAATCTTTCCTCAAACAAGTTTTGCTAGCCATTCAAATCACTGTTCATTCATTTTTTTATGGAAACTCCACACAAAATTTTGATTGATTTCATCTAATAAATACTTCTACATTCACTCACCCTTGTTAAGAATCAAAAGAACAACATTTAATAAAAATGGAGATAGTCACCAAACTTCCCATTTAATCTTCTATTTTGTTTTGTGCTTTTTGCAAAGCAATCAGTAAGTTGACCTAATGCTATTGTTCCACCGTCTGGCCAGAAAGATTGATATGAAAGAACTCAAACTATCAAGTTAATAATCTCAATTTCGGAAACTAGAGTTTGTAGTTTGGGATGTAAAGGTGAAGGGAGGAAAAGCCAGGCTTGTAGTGCATTTTCCAAAAGAGCATCATTGTGTTCTTTCCCTTTTCTTTCATACAGAGATTACTTGCAGAAATAAGGTCAATTAGTAGAATGTTTTTATCCTTATGGATATTTATTATTTTCCCTAACCACAGCAGCAAGAGATGTGCAAAGTAATTGCTCTTGTAGTGAAATCATACTCTGCCCATCCAGAATTTTCAGTTGAAAATCAGGAAGCTTGGTAACTACACAGAATAGTAGGTCACCAAACCTAACAAAACTTACAACCAAACAATGTAGGAAATAAATATTGCTGCAGCAGATCCACACAACCAAATTATCATCCTGAATCCTTGTTTCCACATTATTTACCCAAAAGGCTTGCCTTGGCCATAACTACTGTCTTATTCCCCGAAATTTTCATTGTAGAAATTTTACATCACAAAACAGTTAATAGTAGTACCAATCACTGAATTCCTATAGGGGTTCACAACCTGAACACAATCTTTTGCTTGTACCTGTGCTCCAGGATGCATAAACATTGCACATGTTTCTGTCGTTTCCAAAGGACTCTTCCCTATTACATATCAAACCCTTAAAATCATTTTACATGTTAATTGAGGCAGGATACATAATGTTCTTCTCGGTGCATTCATAAGGTTGTGCATCACATGATAGGCACTTATTGCTAACACAGGGCCATCTTCCTTGACAAAATAATAGTAATGTATAAATGGAAATTATGATAAAAAAATGTAGGATCCATTATAGTTGTTTCTTCCTTAAATTCTTGATGTGACAAAGCATTAATGTTATCTGTGATGACATCAAATAGTTAACAAAGTCAATGTATGCAAGGGCACATGGGAAAGGGAGGGAGAGTTAATAAGCCATATTCTAATAACAGAAAAAATTGGCTTTGGTGCAAAGAGTGAATAACTGTGAAAGCTTCTAAAGCTCTGCCATGTTTGTGAAAATTAGTTTTCCTCATTCTGAGTTTCATTGAATTTTTTAGTGAAAACCATCTAGTGAGAATGCTTGACAAATTAGCTTGCTATTACAATATATATTGTCTTTGAAAAACTGGAGAAATTCTAGGTACCAAGCCTCGTAGAGATGATAGATGTTTGAATGTTTATTAAATTAGATGCCTCGTAATTTATTATAAACAATCTTCACTGAGTTCTCACAAACTTGTTCTCGTACTACCTGAAGCTAAAATATTCAAGTAATCACAAATATTATACATACACCAACGAATCAAAAGATCCAAGTGCTTGTGTCCAAAGCTTAACTTGTTGTTCTAGTAATAGAACTTGAAACAGATTCAACATACAAATGGTAATGTCTGAGTGAACCTAGACACATAATAGTGTGAAGCTCAAGTTCCATGAACCTCTCTTCATTTTTCAAGGATCAGGATCATCAAAGTAAGCAAGATGATATTGACAACAATAAACATAAAATATAACATGCTAAAATGTTTAAAAGGTCACCTTAAAGTTAATGAATCTTTTTAAATAGGAACATGTTGTTCCCTTGCATTCTACCTGAGACATGGTAAAAGGATTGTTCACCGATTTATGTTTCTTTGGCTCTCTGTAAGGGGATTTGAAAGTGTTTTTGTTGTTCTCCCATTTTGTGCTTAAGGGGATCTGTCTAAAGTCAAGTTCTAGTTTTCAATTAAGGATTCTGTGTATAGCCCTTGTGTCTTCTATGACGACAGACTTTCCACTGTTTACTTTTTTGGTAATATGCACTAACCACAGCAGCAAGAGATGATTTTATTCTAACAAGGGCAATGACAGTACTCCATGAGATTTATGAGTGGCATTGATGAAAAATTTGGGCATTTAAATAGGTCAAAAAAAATTGAAATAGATGAATGAAAATTGTGAAGTCCACTTCTAGGCACCAAATCCCAACATAGATGCAAATGCTCAGACCAAAGACAGAAACCATATTTCCATAGTGAAAATGTTTATGGTTTTCTAAAATTCATACAAGAATAACATCACTAACAATGGCATTAAATTCTCTGAAGATTTCCATATGTGCAAATTTGAAGGGTTTGTTGAGTTATATCTACACCTCTCTAAGATTGCATCAAGAGCTTATTCAAAGGACTAATAAAATCCTATTAAGGGAATGATTGCTATAATCATGTTTTGAGGCAGTTGCAAGAAGTTTACTATTGTTATGGTAATTCTGAAGCAAAAATTGGTGTCAGAAGAACATTTGACGGAAAAGGTTTGACATTGACAGAGTTTAGCTCTTCATTGCAAGTATTGTACATTGTCAGCCAAATTTCATAACATTGTCAAGCCAAATTTTATAACATTGTCAAGCCTAATTTTGGCCTTGATGATTTGGATGTTTAGCAGCCTTGGATCTATGGTCTCTGCAGTGGCACTTTGGAACTTGATTTCAGACTTCTGGCAACATCAATCCCAGGCTCATTTAAGCATTTTTTTTCAACAGAATTAAGGCTCTGTTGATGGGAAAATATGTCCTGGCCAACAACAGGGGATCTCCTGGGTAAAAGGTCCCAATTAGACCTTGAACCGTTTGGAATAGGGATCCCGTCCGGGGTGTGGGTCCGGCTACCACTGATTTATCCTTTGCTTTGGGTCTCGCCTAAACTCTATAAAACAGTGGATACACACCTAATCAACTGATACAAGACATATGCTTGATGCATTAAATGTACATGCAGCACGATGAGTAGCAAGAAGAAATAATAAAGCATGAAGACCGAAGGAAGTGTTGTTAGCAACACTTCATTGGGGTCATGCTTGTAAACTATTCTGACCGCAAAGGAAACAATTCCTCACAGCAAGAACACCCTTCACTTCCTAAAATTTTAAAGGATAACGCAAACACAGATAAAAAAAATCATCAACATTCGCTAAGAAAGTGAAATAAACTCAACCACCATTAACATACTCAGCAAACTGTTATGCAATTGTGATGTGAATTGAAAATACAGTTCCATTATTACAAAGACGTTCAGAAACTGAAAATGTAATACTCAACAGTGCTCATACATAAAACAACACCAGATCCACAAAAGGGGTTTTACAAAATTCTTGTATTCATCATTAAATGTATAATCTACTGGTAATACAATGTACTCGGCTCAAGGCCCAAACCAAAGATCCATCTGCAAGCTCCCGAAGGAGTATTAATAATACAAAACCTGCCCTTTGGGCTTCCTTGGACCGTTGGGCTGCCTTGCGACCTGCTCACACCGCGACCTAAGCTGTTGTTGCGATCTGCGACCTGACTCGGTCGCGGGGTCACAGGTTGTAGGAAAATGGCCAAGGTGTGACCTTGCGACTGGGTCACAGGGTCGCGGGGTCGCAGATCGTGAAAAAAGCTGAACATGCGACCTTGCGACCGGGTCACAGGGTCGCGGGGTCGCAGATCGTGAAAAAAGCTGAACATGCGACCTTGCGACCTTGCGACTAGGTCGCTGGGTTGCAGGGTCGCAACTTTCAGGAAAAATCAGAAATGCGACCCTGCGACCTGCTAGGCTTTGCGACCTCGCGACCACGGTAGACATGCGACCTGTGACCTCGCCAGATCTGCGACCTGCGACCACCTGGGATTTGCGACCTCACGACCTTGGTAGACATGCGACTTGCGACCTCGCCAGATCTGCGACCTGCGACAGCCTGGGATTTGCGACCTGCGACTTCAAGTAGATCTGCGGATTTTATAGCAGTGTTCCTCATCTCACGTTCTTTGCTTTGAAAACCGGTCCTCTTGCTTGCTGGGAAAAAACTCCAACTCATCGTGCAAACCCACATCCTCCACCTGCAATCAGATAGCTTAGGTTACGCATCTTCATGATCTGATATCGATACTAAGAGCATGTTTAAATAATTGCAAAAATGAAAATAATAAACTTAGACCCCTGTGTGGTCAAGTGTGGGGCTACTGAATGATCGGAGAGAGTGGTTGGGGTAAGCTTTCGTTGTGCCCTTTCTCTGTCAGGATCATAAATTTTCTTCCATGCACAAAGTCCTCTTGGATTGAATTGCTTGATAGGCATGGGCTTCTTCATTCGCATCTTCAATGGTTTCCGTAGACAAATTGCGTTTTGTAACTGGGGTCGCGTAGTGGGAGAATCTCTCCGGTCGCAGCTTCCCTTAGGCACACCTTTCTGCAACCTTGCGACCTCGGAGGGGTCGCATGGTCGCATTTCCTGTCTAGCAACATGTATTTCGACTCAGTGACCTGGGGAGGTCGTGCGACCTTATCTTCTCGTGGGCTGTTACTATTGTTCCTGATGCCAAGAGGCGGTACATGTAGACATGCTTCTTTTTCCCAAGCCTGAGGACTCGGTTCACGGCTTGTTTGACAATGGACGGGTTCTAGCCTCGATCAAGAAAGACTACTCTTGAAGCCCATGTGGAAAATATCATGCACGTCTCACAGGTCGCACATTCGCATGGGAAACAGGTCACATTTGTTGGCTGGAAGCAAAATCTGCGACCTTATGACCCGAAGCCTTCAACTGCGACTGTTCTTGCAATGGTCGTAGGGTCGCGAGTCACATTTTCATTCACTCTTTCAGCTATGCGACTCAGCGACGCTTTACTTTCAAATTTATCTTTCCACGCTTTGTAACCAAATCCACGTTTCAACAATGTCGAACATTCATTCTTCCACGCAAGGAACTCGTTGCTTGAATTTTTTGCAGGTTCATTGGAGCGACTGTTGCACTAGCTGCTTTGCAAAACTCAACAAAGCTTAAGGTCGAACCCTTCCAGCAGGACGCAACGCATCAAATATTTTTGCTGCCCTTCATTTTGCTGAAGCTCTCCGACGGTATTCTGTTGAAGGCATCGTCGTCGATTTCATATTGGTTATCTCTCTCCTTGAAACGCTTTGTCAATTTTACAGCAAAAACCATCCATAAACCATGCAGAATGCGTCCGGCCCTGTACAGAAAAAATTTAAAATGCGTTTATACAAAACTGCATTCGTAGATATGTCAAATTTTGTTTTATTCTCTCTGACAAGTGTCAATGGATTCATGGGCATTGTAAGACTTCTTTGACGGGCTGGCATGCGTTGTGCACAAGAGCGATTATCACTGTTCGAATACAGGATATGGAAAATCTTGAAGGCCCTCATCCTTAGTGAGTATTTCACGTATAATGTAGTTGACATCTTTCTTCTGCCGAATCAAAAGAAACAAATGGTTTTTCCCATGAAACTAACGTTCCACATTAACGGTTGCACTGGTTCAACGAAGCGTTTCTCTTTTTCCTGGTGCATCCTGCGGCAATGACAGAGCTGATACAGCTTAATCCATGTGCATGCATTCTGGACAAGATTGTATTGCCACTTTTTCATGCTGTCACAGCTATCTCCACGCTGAATGATGAAAATTACTGCATGTCCCCACTAAAACGCTGGTCAGTGACACGGTTCATGCATGGGGAAGAAGACATTAATATGGCGGTTACTAAATATCGTAACGCTCGGCACTGGGAAAATTTCTTCATCAACGAACCATTCCATACTGGCAACAGGTGAAGGGGAGGAAACAACTGGTGAAAAGCGCAGTTAGTGCTGACAAGCATGTTGAACCTGCTCCATGCTTTAACGTAAACTTTGACCATTATTACTTCTGCTCCAACGTTTCCCCATATTTCGAAACTCCATCCTCGACATGCTTGCTCCCGTCTGTACGCACCATAGTAATATAACATGTTGTTACGATGTTTGGCTCCGGGTTCAACGCAAAGGTTTTCTTATATACATAGCTTCTCCAAGAGTTTACCATCCGCCAAAAGATATTTTAACCAACCTGTAATGCGTCTTCATACGGTTCTGATTGGCGTTTTAATCATAAATTTAGCCACCTCATATATCTAACTCATTACTTAAAACTTCAGCATGAAAGCATTTGAGCCAAAACGAAATATTTACACTCCATACAACGTGCCCATGCAACGTGCCCATACATTGGTTCTGCGCCATGTCTCCAACGCTTAGTATGGAATGAAACTTCGCCATCAACCTTTGCATCCACGTCCACTTTTATGAGTTTTAACCATAACATTTGACCACTTGAAAAACCTGTCATCGACATTTTGCGCCCACTCTATGTTTTACAAATAACTTTTTAACACAAGTTGAAAAACTCGGCATAAACATATTCGAGCCCAAAGTAACGTCCTTCATATATTTTATATGATTTTGCTCCTCCATATGGTTTGGAAACCATATGTATTTGCGCCTTAAATCAATGTGTCAAATTGTCACCTTGGTCCATCGAAAGTGCACCAACTTATAATGTTCTCACACAGTTTTGCCCCGCAATCTCTTATGGCTTTGAAACCACATGAATTTTTCCTTGGTTTAATTGTATAAAACCCATAACTTTTGCATCCACCGTGAAGCTTGGGTTTAACAAAGAATTTCTTTTCAAAGGTGCATTTAGATATTGAAATTGTGCCAACACTATTAATGCACCAATTTCCTGAACAATCAACCTTAAATCTCACCAACAAACCTACCTTTGTATTTTGATGGATGATGAGGCACTGAAAGAAGCAAATTCACACTGAATCACCAAATTGATAGTGATCACCTCTTTGATGCTTATCAAGACGCATTCGAACCCGTGAACCATTTCATTCAACTGCGGAAAATAGAAGAAACCCCTTTTGCTGTGCCATCGTATTTCCGACATCAACATGTACGCTTTCGCACTGTTGCCCGGCACGAGAATGCCTCGAATGAGATCGTCATTCTCTAGAGAAATATTCTGAGACTGCTTGGTTCGCCTGGGCTATACTTCGGGCTAGACTTGTCAGAGTGGTGAAATATGTTCCTCTATGTGCACCCATCGACATTTAGATGGTATTGTGCAGGACCTCAAAAACTTCCCTTTTGAATTTATGCTTATTTTTCCTCCTCCATGATGAGTAAGAACGTCATCTTCTCCATCTGATAAAGTGTATTTGTCCCTCTTAAGCATCCGTGACTGTCGCTTACTCTGGAATCTAATGATAGCTTTATCTACGTCTTCAAGAGCGTTATCATTTTCCCCAGGCATTGTGCTCTTGTTAGTTGGGTTCCAATCTCTTCCTCCCAAGCGATAGTGACATCCTTTGGTATATCATCTGTGGGATTGCCTGCACGTAAAATTATAACACTAATTAGTTTACAGTTTCCTTTTAGAGAACGTTGCCCCCTAGATAATAAACATTAGACTATGAGCTCGACGAAGTACTAAAACAAAGTGCCTGGACAACCCATGATGCAAGCGCCGTTAATGTAAATACACACAAGTTTCCTTTCGAGTGTATGCATGGCGATCTTTCGCACATGGCATGATTTCAACAACAGCGCCTGATAATCAGGGTGAGACAACTCATGAGTGGTTGAGAATAGGTCACTGGGATGTTGCTGATAGCAGGTCAGGTGAAAGACTTTAACGCCTAAGCAAGCAGAGGGGTAACCCAAAATTTTAAATATACCCAAAATTTTGGGTGCTGTTGTAGCGGCTACAAAAAATGGCGAACCACTGGTAGAATCCAGCACCTCTATCAATATCGCAACAATAGTCTGAGTCCAGATAGTGATACAAGGGAATATTGAACAAGTTTTGCGGGGATCCTTATGGTTGGCCCTTTACGGGTATGCCTAATCCTTGTGCCTCAACTAGGTCTCGCTAATCAGAAACACATCAAAGAGAAAGCTCACAGACACCAGTAGCTTGTTGATGATGTGAAGAGCAAGGCAGTGGGCTTATTATTTTCAGGATTTTTAAAGTAAGTTTCTGGTGTTGCTCCGCTACCAGCAGGCCTGGACAGTACCCCGGCGGAGTCACTTCAAGAAATCACATACGTTGCTCTACTGCCAGCGAGCCTGGTCAGTACCCCGGCGGAGTCGTTGCATTACCTCTCTGTGCAGGAAGCCTTTCTCGATCCTTTACCCTTATTTGTTTCATGTGCTTACAACACTTATTTTCATGTGCTCGTGGCACTTATTTTTCATGGGCGGATGAGGGATCCCGACTTATTTTACGAGCAAGAGAGGTTGTTTCTTGTTTTACAGAAACTGAAAGATATCCTGATTTGGGTGTGCCCTTTGTGCCAAACCTTCACATCCCATTTACCACAATAGGCGAAGTATGCAAAACAAAACATTAAAACGTCCAAGACTATGCTGGGCACAAGGCTTAGGCTTACGGGTGTGGGCCATTTCCAACTCATTAGGTCTCCCACAAATAACCGGCTCGTATCTCCCCAGATAATAAGTTTAGACTCATAGGCATCTTGTTAGGAATGCGACTTCAATGACTGGTCCTAAGAGAAAGTTGCCTCTTGAGATAGCCACCGCAACCTCACGCAAAACAATGGGGTTACTATTTCAGAAATCGGGACAAAACAAGACTGCAAGGTGATAGGGTTGCAATGACGGCTCATGCAGTGGTAGGCGATATGACAAAAAAAATGATGTGAGGAAGAGAGCATACGACGCAATATAATAGGTGAGGCTCAAGATGCAATGCAACGCCGTGCGTGAGAATGATCAACCAGTTGTAAGTGCAAATACAAGGAGTGATTATTGATGCAGCAATAAGTAACTGAACAAGAAATGAACAGAAAATACTTGTAACATGATGATGCCTAAAATATTAATCGTAAACAAAAATAGCAAACACGCTTTTAAATCAATAAGTAAAAAAAATGGCAAGTAAACCTAATTAAAAACTTTGAACTAACAAATTTTATTAACAGGTCCTAGCTAGCCTACACCTAAACCCTAGTTTAACCAATGATGCGGTCGGGTTATGTAAAATCAGCTTTCCAATGTAGCCACCGCATTAGTTCCTGACCTACAAGAACAATAATGATCAGGACCAGAGCTAATATCCAAAAAAGTGCAGCAGTAACGAAACTTACCTGAGGAGTAGGTGCAACGGCAAGATGATCATAGATACTTACCCAAGAACATGCCAGAACAGATTGTGCAAGCTGAAACCCACTCTCATCTTGATACACAACAATATGTTCTTGAAACTCACCATTTATATATGACACACAATCATTCATGCACAGTCCCGGGTCTGATGGGCGCTGGGCAGGCCATGGCCTATTTGTAGGTACATCCACCGGATAGGGTTGGTCGAGTTGATCGGCAATCTCATCATGGTGTTAAGGACCATCAGTTTTATGGAATGGAAACAATAAGCAAGTGCCAGGCGAATTATAGATGCATGCGCATCCAAGCGTAGAAACCCTAGTTTCGAAAACCCTAGTTCGGGATTTCTCCTGGGTTTGGTCAAGGGTATTAGGATCCGAATCCGCGTTTAGTGGATCCTGAAATTCCTCATTGCCTTGAACAAAATCTAGACCTTTGAGCAAGGGGCTTTCCAACTTTGACTGCTTGGTGAGATCAACAGGCGAGTAGATGAGATCATGGATTGTGGTGGGTTGCAGAATGTGAGTGGGCTTTGTATCAATTCGGTCAAATGTTTGCGCACTGACAGATTGATAATCCAAAGTATCGGATTCTCTAGATTTTCCAGGGTGGGGTGGATTTACCGCGGTTATGCTGGGAGGAGTGTGGTATTTGGGGATCGTCATCTCAGAAACAGTTGGCAGAAGCTGAAGCGCTTCGACTTTCTGATGGGTACTTGAATATTCCCAAAGCGAATCATCGAATTCAAGTGTCTTCATAGGGTCAGCAAAGAGATGCGAGTGATAGTCCTCAGCGGTATGATTGAATATGTTTTCAGATAAGGATTGATCGCTACAACCATCGGTTTGATCAAGCTGGGTACCTGGCAAGTCAGGCTCCCTGGGAGTTAGCACTTGGGATAGATCAATAAAGAGGACATCTTGAGGTTTCCTAGACAGGAAATCGCTCCTATGGCTGTCTAAAGATTCCGAGTGAGAATGATCAGATCTGAAAGATTCATCGATTTTGAACTGTGATTGTGAAACACCATCTGCGGGCTTATAATTTCCGCCAATACCAGTATAAGGAAATTTTGAATGTCCCGAAGAAATTACTGGTGTGGCGGGATCGGGAAACCAACCGGGGAATAATGAATGAAAATATTGAGTCACAGGGGCGTTAACCCTACAAGGCTTTTCAACATATGCATCCATGTCATTTAGAGAAAATGATGATCTGGCAGGCCTTGTAAGGGATTCAACTTTATGCAGGAAATGTCGGTTCTTAGCACTGGATCCTGGAATCTATGACTGAGGTGGGAACCTGATGTGCCTTCCAATGTGGCCCAAGCATACATTCTATTCTTGAATTTCAAACTGGACAAGTTATAAGTCCTTCTAGATTTCCTAGAGTCCGGGATCTATTTTGATGGAACCAGATGAATTCTTCATCATCCAGTACAAATGAATAGTTTGTTTATACTATGAAATTCTATCGTGAGTGTTTCCAAGGTCTAGTACCAACAACCTCCAGTCCTCCTTCTGAATATCCTATTATGCGCACTAGTTGAGGTCTGCCTCCCAGCTAGCTATCATTTTCTACACCTTGGCAGGATTTTCTGTCACATAAGCATGGGCGGCATCATTGATATGCCAGCTCTGTGATTTCCAACCTGCCCTTGTGGGATTCTACAAGGATGAGCCTCCTCTGCCTTACCAAGGAGTTTCTTTATGACTACATCTACTCCCCCCTATATCCTTCTCCTTCTTCATCTTGATTGGCCAAGCCACATTCCATGTACCCCTATGAATCACATAACAATCGTTGAACCACACCACCTGACCAAAATCCCATGGCTCGCAATCTAGGCAGCTTCTCAACATGTTACCACATGTTGCATTGACACAGAATAGAATAATGTAGCATGTAGAATTAGGTTTAAATTAGAAAAAAACACAGTACAATCAGACATCCACTTGCCAGTATGCTTCTTCTTCCACCATTAATATGTCAGTCTTTATCACTACGTTGAGGTGAGAACACCCATGATGGGTCGATTTCCCTCCATGGAAGGAATTTCTTGCTCCTCCTTAGGCCAAGTGACCCACTTCAAATTTGAAAATATGAGTGAACCATAACCAACACTGTACAGACCCTATGCGGAAACCAGTTCACCCAAATGGAAAACCATACATGTTGAACATCATGGACAACCTTCCCATAAAACCATTAAATCCATATTACTCCCAACATATCGATTCGAAGAAATAGTATGCCATACATAACCAAAATCAATTTAGAAACTACTAAAGTAGTCAAATTTCCATCTAATAGGTGAATTACATCACTTCTCACATCCACCCATTTACATGAGATAACAGTAATCATATTATGAAACATTCATAATTTCAATGTGTTTCTGGCTATGGGTAAGGGAAGGAGACCACACATACCCTGTCACTGATGCCTTAAAGCTTTCTCGATGGTTCACCTGCAACCAGAAATTTTTTGTCCACCCTTATCTCAAGAGAGGAGCTCGAACCCTCAAACTAAACACTCGATTCCTCCACACTTCACATCCAAAATGCATGCAGAAACCAAGCCAATACCCCCACCACCTGACTGGTAAATGTTTGGCATGCACAACTACCAACCTTACTCGCTCTCATGTCCTCTCACCTCACCTTGCCTCTGCCACACATGTCGCGCATTTTCCACGACCACCCTCCCTCTTCAATTCCCGCCAAATAAATTATGTTGTGAGTCCCAAGTGGGACAATCCCTCCACTCACACACCGATCAGGGGATACCTAATTAATTTTATTAATATTATATAATTTTTGTAAAAAAAAAATTATCATAAATTTAATTAATGTAAGAAATTAAATTATTTATGTGATATCAGTTCATTCTTGTATATTATTCATATATAAAATATGTGACACGTATACTTTATTTTCAGTTATATATATATATATATATATATAATTTTTTCTAATTTTCTTTTTAAAATACCTTATCCATTCCCATCCTATGAATATTTAATTTGAGTTTCAATAATAGTGAATTTATCGAAAGTGATTTGAGTTTCAATGGTGGGTTGATGTTGTTTTTTATTTTTACTTATAATTTTTATAATGAATTTAAGATATTATAAGATATTATGATATATTAAAATTTAATTTATATATATATATATATGAGGTGAAAATTACACATTTTCCAAATGCATTTAATATACATTCAAAAATAAGTTATCGAAAAGAGAATGGTCATTCATCATAAAGAGTTCCAAAAGAGTTAGGCTTTAAAAAAAATTATTTTTACATGAGTATAATGAAAATACATCAATATTATCACAAAAAGCATCAATAATTAGCCTCCTATACTGTGGGAGGATAAAAGTTCAAGACATTCCATGAAGATCAAAATGAGACAAAATTTTTAATCATGCAACTGGTCCATCCAAGGTCTTCTATGAAAGGCCTATGGTAAAACTCCATTATCTTATGAAATATTCCACTTTTCATGGGCTTGTTGCACTCTCGCGTTAGAAAGGTCACCAGTCATGGAGTTTCTTTCTCTATAAATATGAGAACATGAGATTTGGTCAAAACCTCCTTTCAACTATAAAACTTCCTCCAACATGGTAATGAGTGTGGTGCACATGACCTATTGCACCTTCATTAAACCAATTATAACAATGAGGGAATCACCAAAAAATTGGAGTTGTCTACACTCATTTTCAATATCAAATAATAACAAAATCTTTAGACTGTATAGTTCAGAAAATTTATGTGTGCCCCATTGCAAGCCACTTTGGAGTTTGAAAAAATGGTTTTCATGTAAATAAAATACTGCACCTCCCATATACTTTCCATTAGCTTGAGAAACACGCTCAAAGTATGTCCCAGGACATAATTTTGACACCATTTTAGGATAAATATCCCTCGACCTATGGGAATCAAGTATTTATAGAATCATATCATATATTTCTGATGAGTATGCTATCAAGTGTTGACACCTTATCCTCGAATATATCATGATTATAGGCTAACCAAATCCCCAAGTTGATAATGGGAGGAAGATTTCTAAGCTTCTTCGAAGACGTATTTTCCCACCAAGAGTGTCAAGGTACAAAACATGATATACCATGTCATATTAAATTCATAGATAAAGTAATATGAGCAATGTTCCACATAATGCTAGCGAAGGGGAATTCTAGAAATACATGGGCCATTGTTCTTTTCTTGTTTTATAGAGAGGGCACCAGGTTGACCCTAGGAAGCGTCCCTTTTTTTAATTTTCCACCACTAGGGAGCTTATTTTCAATAATACACCATTGAAAGAGATGTTTCACTGGATACATAAGCCTCCACAAATTCTTCCACCACTAAGCTAACTCTCGAGGTTCCTTATCTTTCATTGTACAAATATAATGAGACTTGGGAAAATATTTATCTTGGGAAGAATAGACCTAATGAAAAATATCTTCTTTATCAATCAATCATACATGGGCCGCATTTTCATCGAGAGATGAAGTGTAATTATGCCACAACCCCATCCAAATAGTTGAAAAAATCAAATGATTTGTGTCGATCAATTTTTGTCCCCAAATGAAATTTCTATTCAATTTTCCACCTGATTAAGATATGACCCCTTTCAAGCATGGAATGCACCAAATCCGATGGTAGTTTGTAAATAACCCCACAATTGACCCAATATAATAACTCCTCATTCTTTATGTTAATTAATTTTTATTCTTAGATATACACTATTTTTAGGATGGATGGCTAAGGAATCCATGTGGTACTTGTGAAACAATATGACCAAATAGAAATTAATGTAATGTGATTAATATATTATTATTAATAAATTAACTTTTGGAAATTACTCAAGAGAAGAGTACCTGAGTCAAAAGATTTCCTGATATTTGTAAACAATTGTGGATGGATAAATTCAAGTCGATCTCTTAAAATTCCAAGGAGAAATAATTGGGAAATATCAGATTTATTATGATGGGATAAAATTATCATAATAAACCACTTAGTAGAGGAAGTTACTAATTTGGGGGTGAAATAAATCAATGCAGGAAAAAAATGTAGGATTTAAAGAAAAATAAAGTATATATTTTCAAACAAAAAAACCCACAAAGGCCTAGGCAGTTGGGTTGGAAGACCCAAAAGGCAAGACACGACCAAAATTTCATTGGGAAGGGAAATTATAGGAATCAATGAGGTCGTTGATTCCATTGGAAAGAATATCTTAGATTTAGGGAGAACTAGTGGATTTAGTTAGCAGTCAATAGGAACATACTCATTCCTGAGTAGTTGTCTAAACAAAAACTCTAGTTAGGATTTCCATTGTTCTCTCGAAAGTATAAAACTATGTTGTATATGCATGTGTTATATTGCTGGTAGTATGTTGAAGTATTATCAATAAGAAGGATTAATTAGGTTTCATAGTAAATTGTTTTATTTATGCATGTGATTGATGTATTATCAACAAGGAGTATTAAGTAGATTTCATAGTAAATTGTTTGATTTATTCATGTGATAAATTTCGTATGTCGTAATGATATTCTTACTATATGAGTATGTGAGTGGATTTCCTTGAAATATCAAGAACTTTGATGAATTCTTTGATGAATTATAGGTTCTGAAGCTTTCCATTTGTGTAAATTTAAAGGGTTTGTTGAGTTATACGTAGTGGTCGGCACTCGAAATTACATCCATAGCGAAACACTAAATATGAAAATCAATTTTCATTAGTTTGTGTGGATCTTATGGGTTTTTCTTTGGTAAAAGCTCTATAAATTCAAATAAAAAAAATTTAAGTACATAAATATTTAACAATAAAAAGGAAGAACAAAATAGCCAGTACAAAACACTCAATAAAAAGGAAGAACAAAATCCCGAGTACAAAATACTCAATAAAGAGTGAATTATCAAATGTTACAGATTGAAATGCATGTCATCCTCAATACGAAAATCGAGTCCAAAGCAAAGAAAACAAATAGATCAACCCAAATAAAGAGGAGATTGATGCCATCTGTACTGAACTCATCATAGATTTGTAAGAAAAGGATGAAAAGCAGAGCGAAGGAAAAAAATGGCTCGCTTGATAAAAACATGTGAGGCCCTGTTGAAAGAAAAAGCCCAGGAGGATTGAAAAAAGCACTGCAACATATGAAATTGATAGCATTGATACAAAAAAGAGAGATAGCTTGACATATATATAGATAACCAGCTTGCTTGTATGCATATTGGCTGGCTCGCTTGTAATAAGTCATCATAATCTGGCTCGCTTGACAAATTAGAAAGATATATGAATAGATAGCTTCGTTGTCTATACCAACAGGAGAGAAAATAGGCTTGTGTTGTGGAGTGAAATTATCATTCACCTACGCTTAAAAGCAGATAGAAACAGGTGATTGAAAAGTGAAATAGCCTAACATAATAATATTGTAAACCGGCTCGTAGTGTGTCTATAGTCTGGCTCGCTTGTAAAATGTCAACAATACTGGCTCGTTTGCAAAATTAAGACAGAGTTTAATAGACAGGCTCGCTTGACAACATAACTGGCTCGCTTGACAAATTAAGACAGAGTTGTAAAGACAGGCTCACTTGATTTTGGAAGCATAACCGATCAATGGAAACCATACTTGCCGAACCTAATCATCCATATCGACGTCCTTGCCGTCAGGAAACATCCATCTCGCTATCATTACACGCTTCTACAAACTAGCCACCCTGCGGCATAAATCATCGTGGTCCAATTGAATTTCCTTGATCTCCATCTTGTGTTTGTAGAAGGCCTTCTTCCTGCATTTTCTACCTGATTTATTCTTATAGCTTTTCAGTCCTTCCGCAACCTGTTGAGTATTCCCCTTCGTAGGCTAAATGAATTGAGAAACCTGTTTGAGGACCAGACTGTCAATCTCACTTTCATGAGCAAATTGTTTTTCGGCGTCCATTGTAGCCTGGATGAAAGCCTCATATGCCGAGGTGTCCGACTGAAGGCCCAGGAAGGACCCATGTGCCATGTTCGCATGATCCATCATGACATTGTCAGGACACAACCGAAGACAGTATTCCACACCCCCGAGCACCACCAAGTAGTGCAAGATCAATATGTAGAATCGAGGAATAATATACAAATGTATGAAAGATATTAAGGCAGCCTTTCACATTACAGGTGAGAATTTCCACAACACTGATGAAAAATCAGATCGTACACTTTAGCATTTGAAAGATCCCGATGAGAATATGGTCAGTACATCTACCCAGAAAGGCAAAAAAGGAAAAAATAGAACGTTGCCCTTATGACATCAGAAGAGAGGGAATATAATATTGTATCCAGCCTCTGAGATGTAGCCCAAATAGATGTCAAATGCCGTCATTACCAGAAATAGAATCCCAAATGTAACCTGGATACGTTGAAAATAGAACTATGGACAACCACCCCCTGGAATATATAATAATTAGACCCTCTGACATCTGAAATGATGGAACATCAATCTCAGTGTAAATAAATCAGCCACTTGAATGACTGTCGTCCTCTTGTCAAATCCAAATCCCTCCAGATTTGGATCGATCATATTGCACCAACTCACCAGCTAGAGATACTAATATTTCGATAAGAATTAATTGGTAAAATTCTGGTAGACGGAAAACTTATGAATCTATAGATGCAACCGGAAAAACCAGGCCCATAGGAACAAAAAAAAGATCTAAATGTGACAACAACAGCAACACAGACAACCAGGGCATATCCACCACCTATCACCAATTCTAAAACCGAAATTTTTGCATGGAAATAATAAAAGAGTCAACCCACTTACGCCATATACAATACCATTTGTGGGCACCAGATGAAGACTGATAATCAGAATCAGTCGATGAAGCAATAGAGCATTCAGTTGACGAGTTGGATTTATCTATTTTTTCGACCATTCTAAAAACACTGATATAAAAGAGCCGACAGAATCATATATGCAAATATGGATAGGATAATGATAATGCCAATCTCCACCTCGTCCGAGAAAGACATAGACCCAGGTGGAAGTATTAGCGAGTAAGACAAATCTAGGTAGAATGAACCCTATATGTAGACATTGGTGATATTATGCATGGAATTACGACCAAAATAGGTAAAAAAATATAATGACGAGGTTTAATCCCCCATCTGAAAACTAATGAAACAGTGGCCGGAAATTGAAATGTAGGACTACTATGACTTTTCAGAAACCAATAGCAGAAGGCAATGAGGAATATTTTAGAAGAATGTAAGGAAAAAAGGAATAACATGACCAGAAAGAAACCTATACTATGTAATGACGAGCACAGTCAAAAGGAAACAGGAAAATAAGGGCCGGACAATATGACTTCATTCCCCCACAATATAGCCTTACATTATCTTATCATCCAACTCTGATTCTCCATTCTCAGAAACATTGTTTTCCATACTTGTCTGGTGTATATATGCAGGGCTACAGCGATGTAGAAAGTGTTGCAGGTTCCATCAGCCGGAATTACCTGCAAACCTGTATCTCCCAATTCAGGAGTTGATGCAGATGGGTTAAAAACAAAAATTCATGAAAACGACAGTGCATAATGCCGCGCGAATGAAGAATTTTGGGTTTTTGTTATAAAAATAAAACTCTCGGACGAGAGTTTGAAAATCTTTCAGACGAGAATTGAGAAAACTCTCGGGCGAGAGTTGAAAAACTTTCAGACGAGAGTTAAAAAACTATATTTTATAGATCAATGCACTTAATTATGAAGTGTATAGGCGTACCCAATATTTATATAAGAACCATTAACTTGCATCCGATCTTTACTAGGACATGTTAAACTAGTACCATTTGTGAGTTTTACTCTATTTTGAGTAGTATAAGTTGTATCTTTTCTCCTAGATTTTGACTTTTGAACATCACACTCTATAACCATATGATTAGGCATATATTTCTCTCAATCAATGTTAGTTGAGGCACAAATAGTAGAATTCATTGAAATGTATCCATGTGCTAATCTTGAATTGCATGGCTCTTGGATATAGTTTTATTTAATATCTAAAGAGGCAAAGAGGTAAAGAGAAAAATAAAAAATAAAAGTCTTGAGCAAATCCCACCTCATTACAAGGTTATTCCCTAGTCCTTAGCTTTTCTAAAAAATATCTAAAAAAAGGGTCATGTTTTATGGACTAGACACCTCAATAAATGAATAAATGAGCAATGAAATGAAGCTAAGTAATGTCAACACAATTCTTATTTAGCTCCCACTTAAAGGTTATTGAAATAGGATGTCCTAGCTCCAAAAAATCTAGACATGGAAATAATGCAATACCTATTGTTTAATGAAATATTTCCAAAATGATCAGGGTTAAAATCACATAATGGAATTAGAATATAACACAATCTAAACCTATATAGAAAGGATTCAATAACTTCTATAACAAATTGAGGTATTTATTGCAACCAAACCCAGAAAGATGATTATTGGAGATGACTTTGACCAAAGAGAATTTGTCTTAAAATTTCACTCCAACATTCCACTTATTGATCTAAACAATTGAAGAAGATGATCAAAAGTAAAATTTCTTTGAAAATAAATTCCTAAATACCCAAATAAATTAGAATTATATGGTTATTATCTAGCAACTAAATATAATGAAACATAAGTGAAGGGAAATATGTGAGTTGTATATTTTGGTTCAAAAAAAAGTTTATAAAAGTAAAGATCTTACTAGTTCCAATTGTCAATGACTCTAATAACCATTTCCTGAATTCCTCCTCTTAGACCACAGAAGGAGTGTTCATCACTATCCTCACCTTGCACATGAATAATAGAAAGAGAAGGAGCATCTTTCCTCTATTCTATATTAAAATGTGAAGATGAATCAGGAAAAAATAACTTCCTATTGAGGGACTATCTTAAAATCTCAAGAATAAACCCTTTTTCGGTCTCTAGTATCAATTTTCCAACATAAGGTTCCTTCCTCTTACTCTCCACCTTAGGCTTGGTTTTACAGTCTTAGAAGGAAAATGGGGTAGTTGTACATAGGAAATAGGAGGTGAAAAAATAGATAAAGCAAGCGTATGTATACATGTTTCTAGATCAATATTAGTGCATGCAATCCAGAAAAATATTTTCAAAATAATTCTAAGGAGAAGTGAGGTATAGAAATGTAATTGATAAATGGTTTGAGGCCATGGAGTGTATGTTTACGATACAAAAACAAATTATGCTATAGTAGATGCCCCTTAATATGCGAGGTTACAAAGGAATATGTCTATGGAAATACATTATGAAATCCAGGAGGAAGTTGTCAAGTGGGTCCTGTTGAAGCCTAGAAAATCTCTGCTTCAAACATCGGGGAAAACCACCCAGTCGGGACCTTAAGGCAGCTCCTTTTCCGTTTGGTATGGTGGCTCCGACTGGATTTAAAGGACCAGTTTCGTTGTAACTAAATGGATTGGATTGGATGGGTGGAAATGGGACTAAACTAACTGAAATAAAACTATCTAATTTAAGCATACTGATAAAGAAACTCTAATACTAACCCAGGTAGCTATATGTGAATACAACTTAAGATTGTTCCAATTCCACAATAACCATGAAAATGTATTATTGATTAAATTGAAATATGCAGAAACAAATAAAGATAACTCTGTTTAAGAAATTAAACAGAGTTATATAAACATATTGCATTCATCATTGTATACCATTTACATGTAACTATGAAAAATAACGTTTCAATCATACTCAGAAATGATATATAAAAGAAAAGCGTTGTTAAGACCAATATACATATAAATGATAGCAATTTTAAACGAATATCATAAAACAAAAGAGATCAACAGTGAACAGATAGAAATACCTTGTTCATCTTGAAGAGTTTCAAATGAAATCTGATACTCTATCCAGTAACTATAATGCAAAACCAAATTCCAAGGTACAGAAATGCAACACTTCAAAGATAATTTCGCATGAAAATCACCAGATGTGATCCTTTTCAAAAAATATATAAGACAATGGAGTACAGAAATGCAATCTCGAAGTCCAAAAATATTAAGATCCAGGACCCTTCTCTAAATGCATGAGAGGGGTTTAAATACTACTTAACTAACTCTAAAAATAGTTTATTACAAAAATTAAGGATTCGGTTCAATGACCGTCCTTTTCCTAGGCTAAAATACAGTGAAATTAAAACTAAATCTATCTATCTATGAAATTGATCTTTGCTCTTGCAGGCATCTAGCATGTTTTTGAGAGGATGCGGTTGACCGACTTCGGAATTCAGCTGTCCTGAAAAGACAGAGTCGGCAAGCGTAGGAGCGATCTTCTCTATAGCATTGATAATACAATTGAGTGCACTGTGCTGACTGTGTGGCTTTACCAAATACATCCAGTATGAGTCCCAATTTAATCTTGTCAGCCCTTGTATGGATTTTGCTCTTTCTTCTGCCTTTTGCCTCCATTCTGCTTGCAATTGATTTGCCTGTGGGAGATAACCTGGAACAGTTTCAGAAATCAAGTTAGCTTTTTGTAAATTGTCATTTACACAATCAGTGAGAGTGTTTTCCGCGGTAGATGCCTCCTCTGCTGCCCTTTCTGCTCTTCTGATTTGTGCATCCCAATTACTGAACAGTATTTCTTTGTGGTTTTCATTAACGATGGGTGCACCAACTTTTCTGCCTTCTTCTGTCTTTTGCCATGCTAGATAATCATTGATCTTTTCATTAATCAAATCATAATCATTTCGTAGATCTACGACATGATTTGTGATTTTATCGCTTTCTTGGCACAAAGAATTCCATTGCAATATTTTTTGGCAGAAAACTTCCTCTTGTTGCAGTAGTTGATTGTTCAAAGAGATGGTTTCTGAAATGAATTCTGGAAGTTTAGGATCATCCTTATGCTGTTCTTGGATTTCTTGAAGTTGTTGTTGTAACTCTTCAAGTTTTAATTGTGCTTCCTGATTGGCCTGTACCTGTTGCAATTGTTGTTGCAGAGCCTTTATCTGTTCTTCTTTTTCATCCAACAAAAGTTGTATCTCAACTTCTTTATCAATTGTTGCAGAAGCATAAGCTCCTGTTATTTGAGATAATTTAGTGAGATTATGAGTAGGCTCTGTAGCAGGATCTTTCCACAAAACATCTACTTGTTCTGGTTCAGTAGCAATTGCACTTTCTATTTTTCTCTTTTTCCTTTGTCTCTTTACTACTTCTTTGTATTTTGGGCTATAAAATACATCCAGAGGAGGAATGTCCTCTACATTAAGTACAATTTCAGAGGAGGGTGTGATTGGTATGTGCTCTGTTACTGCGGTTGTGCTGCTTGTTCCTGCGTTCAAAACTTTGGTTGTTTGGATAGGGGTCTGTACATTCTGTCCTTCTACATTAATCAATTGATTGAAGGTTTCCCATTCTTTATCTAACTCAATGGTGACTGGCTGTTGCTGTACATTGGGCGGAGGAGGATTTGTTTGTTGAGAAATCAAAATTTGCTGTTGAGCAAGCTCTTTAGATTGTGCAGAATCTTTAATGGATTCTTCCATTTTATCTTCCATTTCTTTGGATGCATTGGAGTGTTCAGAATCTCTGTCAGATTTTGATTTGGATTTACCTGTGCTTGAACTGCTGTTAAGACTAACACTAGGAGTTTGCTCCTTTGCAGGCTCTATGCGTAGATTATCCAAAGGAATAGGAATTAGTCTCCTTTCTCTGTACAACTTGAATTCCTGAAAATCCCCTGGAGATAGATGCTCTCTAGCTGAATTCAAAACCTCTTTAAATGAATTTCTTGCCTGGAACATATCATCAAAAAGATCTTGCTCCGCGACAAATTCCCTTACTTTGATTGCATTGGTAAAATTCTTAACAATATCATTTTGGTCAAATAACCTTCTTGAGAATTTGAACAGCTGTAGGCATGTAACGTTGCCTATCTCATGAAATGCATGACCAATATCCAATAGTGAAAATGTTCCACATTTTATGGGAAATTGTGGCCAAATGCCCTTTTTCTTGTCTTTTAAATCTTTTGTCATACCTCCCTGGCCACAGGTCTGATAAGCAATTTCCCGGGCTACAAGTCTATCTGGAACATATAAGGGTAAAACATGGGGAGAAGCATAACTTCAAAAAACCCTAATATAGGTGAACAATTCCTCCCCAAACCATCTTGCGACGGGGAGAATATCAACCTCTGTTTCTGAGGATAACCTCGGGGCATCCTTATTATACAATGTTATGTACAATGGCAGCATTATTCCATGACAAATTTGATAAAAATGGGGGATAAACTCAGACTCCCATAGTTCTTTATGGTACACATGAATGGGCAAAGGATCATGGATAGTCCATTTCCAGCCCATCACAGGGAATTTAGAGACATAGCAGATGGCGTCCATGACATAAGCAGATAAATAAAAAGGCGGATAAACCCGCTGGGAAACATTTCGTTTAGACTGGTAATGAAATATAGCAGTGGTGAGATTATCAGATAGGATTTTGGCCCAATATACAATTGTAGAATTAACAGCCGCATTTAACAAAGGAAGCCATTCGGGTAATATCATATTTATGTCAGGCTTTCCAAAAAGCCTGCATAACATGGCAGCAGTAAAACAATAAGGAGAGGTAAGTGAACCCGTGCTGTACATACCTTGTTTGTTCTTCTTCAATGGTTCACTTCTTTTGGTCCACTCCTTTGTGCATTTTGCCAAATTTGAGTGTTCTTTGGCAAACTCTTCCATAAATTGCCTGTTGAAAGTTGCCTAAGGTTCTGGCAGCTTATACATTAATCTCAGATCTTCTATGGTGAATGACCCAATTAGCTCTTCCGATGGAGTTCTGAATTGTCTGTCTGAAATATCTGTGCTATCCAACACCCATCTCACCATGTCTGTATATGGGAGAATCCTTGGTCTTGCTGCTATTCTATGTAGAAATGAGCAAGCCAAGTCTCTAAGGGTTGCTTCAGACGTATCCTTTGAACCAGCTGTAGCTGCAACTTTTATCACCACAGGGTTTTCATCTTCTAACAGTTTATACATTCCCTCCCAAGTAGATATACCAGCATCCTTGTTACAGGCGGTGTCTGCGTATAGCGAAGCTATTTCTTTGTTCTCAGAACTTGAGCTCTTCTCCTTCTTACCCATAATATTTAGCGGAAGCTTTGTATAGTGGTCTGCTCCTTCGTGCCTGCGTTTTATGAATAAATGAGAGTAATGACATAAGAAAGGTGATGAGACTGTTTTGAATGTGAAAGCGGATGAAATATAATATTTAAATTATGAAACGACTTTCAATCTAAACACAATCTCTTTTCACATTAATAATCAATCCAATCATTTAATATAATCATTAAAGCGCATAACGGATTTGACATGTGGGAAGATTGCCTTGGGATAGTGCGCCTACATGAATCTGCGACATTGCGATCTGCGATTTGCTGCGCAATATCGCAATATCGCAAAATGAAATCATCACAGTCATAAAAATAGCGCAAAAACAGGAATTGCGCAATAGCGCGAAGCGCATATCGCAAAAATCACAAAAGCGCAGAATCGCAAAAGCGCATGATCGCATATTTGAAAAGGGCGCATGGCGCAGAATCGCAAAAGCGCATATTTGAAAAGAGCGCAAAAGATATTCATTAATCATTTCTGTTTTCTACGCTATGCGATCTGTGATCAATGCGTTTTTTATATATACTATTTTAGTTATGGATGCGCTATATTGTTTCAAGAGCAATTTTATTATAATCTATCATAAACTTAAATGTTTCTAAATATTATTTCTAAGGGATTTCTATAAGTTTATGATAGAAAGTTTTATTTGAAAGGCAAACAAATCCTAATTGATTTTTTTGGATTTTAAACCAAGGGTCCTCATTTATTTAGTATTATTACTAATAATAAATAAAAAGGGGGGTTGTTGCTGGTCACAACAATTGGCGATTCACTGGAAGAAACAGTTATCTCTGAAAAAATAAAATGAACATTCTATATTTAGTAAGTAAAGATTTTTAAAGATAATAAAAACTATCTTATGATAATTCAAATAAAATGTAACTATGAAAAAGAAATAAAAATCATTTCATAATTTCTTTCTAATTCCTTAAGAAATAAAACATTTTGGGTTATATCAAGTTTTGATTGGTGTTAATAATGAAGTAAGTGGATCTCTTCAAGTTTTGGTTTTATAATATACTCTATTGCAATAGGTATTGCCTCTGCTGCCAGCAAATGTTCATAGTCTCGACAGGGTTACCTTTAAACCATTAACCATTCATTGTCCCATCCAACTAAAATTATGACTTTTTAAAAGATAAATTCATAAGACCTATTATCTCATGTTTTTTGTCTTTTATTTATTTTTATTTTAAGAGTCATTGTTCCGGTTTGGTAGCCAGTTATTAACAATGCCATTCACTAGTTATAATTAAACTGAGCAAGCTGGCTCGTGATGAGACCCCTTGTCTTATATTTATAAGCCATTACCCTGTTTTAGTATGCAGTATTGGTAATGTCAGTTTTATTACTCCTTATGAACATGGTAAGTCGGCTCGTAATGAGACCTCTTATCTCTTAAAATTTTCGTATAATTTCTTAGAATTACATTCTAAAAAATCACAATTTAAATGGATGGGGTGAAATAGTTTTATCCTTAAGAATCAATGGATGACAATTTTCAGAGTTTTTTGAGTTCCAAAACTTTGAAAAATATCTTTACTTTAATAGATAACCTTTCTCTGCTTAATAAACCTTATAATGATTTACATTTTCCTCAAGTTTTTCAAAAGATCATGTAATTGATTGAAATAATCTTTTCAAAGTTTAACATCTTATTTTAAACTATTCAAAAACTGTAATCATTACTTTAAAAATTCTTATTTACACAAAATAAATATTTATAATATTTTTTCCGAAGAAAATTTCTTCAAATAGTAAACAGTCAGTCAGAGATTCATAAACAACCTTTATTTGTAAAAACAAAAACAATCAAAAACCTTGCAGAAAGAAATATATACAATTTAAGAAGGGGTTGCCTCCTTATGAAAAGAATTTCTTCAAGATAAGCCCATTTACAGGAAGAGACTCTCTCTTACCTGTTAGATCTTGGAGTATAAATGTATTTGAGCTTATCTTCTCAACGATTTGAAATGGTCCAAGCCACATTTTCTGAAATTTGGTATGTTTACCTTTTTCTTCGTGTGCTTTATCCCATTTCAAAACGAGATCACCAATTGACAAAATTTTTGAGCCGGTAGAACTTGCGTCAAAAGAAGATTTTACAAGCTGTTGATGTTTTTCATGAGTAATTTTTGCTTTATCCCTATCTTCTTCTAATTTAAGGATTTGATCATATCTCAATTGAATGGATGATGAAGGATTTTCTTCAATAAACTGCACTAGGGCTAATGATGGAAGTGTTAAGTTTGATGGTATCACAACTTCTTTTCCATAAACCAGATTGAAAGGTGAAGTCCCTATTGAAGCTTTTTCAGTGATACGATCAGCCCATAACGCAAAGATTAAAGATTTGTGCCAATTCTTTTGATTTTGATCAACAGTTCTTTTAATGATTTTGATAAGGTTTTTATTAGTGGATTCAGCCAAACCATTACCTTGTGGATAATAATTTGCTGAATATTTTAATTTAAAACCTCTTTTGACCGCAAATTCAATTAAACTATTTCCAGAGAAGTAAGATGCATTATCAAAAACAAGAGCTTGAGGTACACCAAACCTGGTTATGATGAATTGATCTATGAAATCAATAATTGCATCAGAATTGGCTACCTTCAATGGAATTGCCTCTACCCATTTCGTAAAGTAATTAGTTGCAGTAACGATGTACTTGTGCCGTTTGGAAGAATGAGGAACTATCTCACCAATAATGTCAAGCCCCCATTGTTCAAATGGTTGCTCAATAGTTACTGGTTGCAAAGGAAAAGCTGGTTTCCTTTGTCTTCCACTTGCAGTTTGACAAATTTGGCACTTCCTTACGTAATCATGCGTATCTTTAAAAAGGGTAGGCTAGTAATAACCAGCGCGAATTATTTTGTGAGCCGTGGTATCACCTCCAAAATGACCTCCTGCTGGTCCATCATGTAATTCCTGCAAAACCTTTTCAGCTTCAGTCTTTTCCAAACATCTTAATAAAATTGAATCATAATTTTTTCTAAATAACACATTATCAATGATCTGGTATTTAATAGCCTTTAACCTTAAAGCACGTTTACTCTTATAGCTAAGATTAGAAGGAGCATACCCATTTTTCAAGTAATAGATAAGATCAGCATACTGAGATCCAGAATTTGTAACACTTATCTGACTTACTTGAATATCTTGATTTGAATCTTGATTTTCTGGTATGTTATGAGCTCCTGCCAATAATCTGCAAAAACCTTGTCCTCTAACAATCTTAGCCGGTTTAATATCAATATCATATTCTTGCAAGGTTGTTACCCAGTTAGCTCTCTTTTCTCCTACTTCTTTTTGAATTAATAATTGCCTCACTGCAGAGAATGGGACAATGATTTTTGTATGTGTCTTCAAGAGAAAAGGTCTGAAATGTTTGATTGATTTAAACACAACAAAGGCTTGTTTTTCAACATCAGAATAATTAAGCTCAGCTCCTTGCAGATTCGAGCTAAAGAAAGAAATAGGTGCTTCGATTTCTTGATCATTGAGTTGTGTTAAAATGGCTGCATAGGATGTTTCAGTGGCCAGAGTATACAAAGTAAAATCTTTAGAAAAATCCGGAGTATTCAATGCTGGTGCATTAATGATCGCTTGTTTGATTGAATCAAAAGCTTCTTTTTCTTTATGCGTCCATTTGAATATTGAATTTTTCTTGATCATATTTTGCATAGGTAAAACAATTAAAGAAAAATCAAGAATAAATCTCTTAACAAAATTGATCTGTCCAAGAAAAGATTGCATGGATTTTTTGTTATGTGGTAAAGAAATATCAGAAATTTCTTTCACTCTATCTGGATCAATATATATACCATCTTTTGACACAACAAATCCTAAGATTTTTCCTTCATCTAAAGCAAAGAAATATTTCTTGGGATTTAAGGAGATACCAAACTTTCTACATCTTTCAAATATTTGTTTTAAATCATGTAGATGATTGGTTCTCTTTTTTGAAAATACCGTTATGTCATCAAGATAAACAACAACTGATTTATTGATCAGGCCTTTGAATGCTATGTCCATGGCTCTTTGAAAAGTTGCTCCTGCATTTATTAGACCAAAAGGCATTTTCTGATAAGCATAAGTTCCCCATTTTGTTCTAAAAGTTGTTTTCAATCTGTCATCTGGATGAACTAAAACTTGATTATAGCCCGAAAATCCATCGAGAAAAGACATAAGTTCAGAACCAGCTACCTTTTGAAGTATCTGTTCCATGGTTGGCAATGGGAAATTGTCTTTTAAACATGCCTTGTTTAAATTTCTGAAATCAATACAGATTCTTATATCACCATTTTTCTTCCTTACAGGTACCATATTGGAAACCCAATTAGAGTGCCTGACTGGAAAAATGATTTTTGCTTTCAAAAGTTTATTAAGTTCTGATTTGATTTGACTTTCGAGATTTGGATGGATCTTTCTCAACTTCTATTGAACAGGTTTAACATCAGGAAGCATTGGATTCGTGTGTTGAATAATTGAAGTATCATATGTTTTTAGATCATCATAATTCCAAGCAAAAACGTTTTTATACTTGTTCAGCAGTTTAATGAATGCATTCCTTTCCTCTGGTGTTAAGTTGAGTCCTAAGTTAACGTTTTGAGGTTTAGAATCAGAACCAAGATTTACTAATTCAAACTTCAAAGTGGAACTTTGAAGTTTTGAATTAACAACTTTCTTGAATCTGTCTCTAATGTCATATAAATCCTCTAACTTAACAACAGATTTTGGAATGGGGTTTTCATTACCTTTTAGAGAAATTTGTAAATCATGATCATCTTCGTCAATAATTTGCTCATCATATGATTTCTCTGAAGTCATGAAATTTAGAATATCTTGATCATGATAGAAAACTCTCCAATTTGTAACATTATCCGGGACAGATGGACGAAAAATCAATTCTACAGAAAATCTATCAAGACTGCAATCTTCAGCAGGTAAGAGTTTAGATCCAACATTAGCTAACAAGTCAGCTAATGTATTCTGATTCCTAGGAATAGGAGAAATATTGAATGCTAAAAAATGAGTGGTGAGTTCTTGTACTAGGGTTTGATAGTGTTTAAGATGTCCTGAAAGGTAATGAATAGTATTCCTGACTTGTTTAATAACAATTTCGGAATCACCAAAAACTTTCAAGTATTTAACATATAACCCTATAGCTTTATAAAGTCCTTGAACCAAGGCTTCATATTCTGCGGTATTGTTAGTACACTCAAATTATAATCTGCATGACAGCATAGTTTTCTCCCCATTTGGATCAATTAGGATGCATCCGGCTCCAGCTCCATCACTAGACTTCGATCCATCAAAATATAATGACCAAAATAAAGACTTATCTATTGACTTATCTATAATTACATTTGAAATGTTTACAATTCTAGAAGTATCAGATTGTGAAAAAATTTCTATTTGAGAAACAAAAGTATTTACAGAAAAAGGTGACTGAGGAGCTTTGAAATTTCCAAGAAATGATTCAGCAGAATAACCTCCAAGAATATTGTTGTTGAATGCCACAGGTTCATTAGGTTGTTCAAATTCAGTGACACTATGTGTCATATGTTTTTCTCGTTCAATCTTGATTTGATTTGGTTTCCCTTTGTAGGGAAGCCACATGTGCGAATAATCAGTCGAGATATAACCGTTAAGTTTCGCAGACCAGTCCCTGCTCAAGATTAATCCATAGAATTCTGGAATATCAGCAATCAGAATATCAATTCTTTGGACAATCCTAGGATCTGAGGCTATTCTGATTGTGACTGAATTGATTTCTCCTACAACTTGAACTTTAGAGCGATCCAACTGAACGATATGAACTGCTGATTTCTGTGGTTCAATATTCAATTTAGCACAGACAGAAGTAGGCATTATATTGGAGGAAGCTCCAGAATCAATCAAAAAATTATGCAGATTTTTATTGTACATCTCATAAGTCAAAAGAAAAGGAGGAGTTTGAGAATTTTACTTTTCCCCAATGAGCACAGTATCAGTAGTATCTACCTTATCTGGTGGCTTTCCAGTTCCTCTTGCTGCTTTTTCAACTACACCACTTGGTAAAGGAGCAATTGGTGTAGTGTTTTAATTCTTTTAATAGCAACTTTTGCTGATGTTTCAGTTTGTTGAGTTCATGTAAAGAAATGTTGGCTTTGATCTTTTTCATGTCTTCAACAATATTGTATTCCATAGGATCTGATATTACTAAAGTTTTCGCTGTTGATGTGAGAGGATTATAAGAAGATGGCTGATTTTGAGTAGGTGATGGAGAAGTTTTCTTCACAGTGGGTTTGTCTTTGGTACTTTGAGTCATTTTATTTTTTGGAACTGTTTGCACTGGTTCTGCTGTAGATTTACTCCTAGTACTTATAGGCATAGCTTCTTCACTATCAGAATTAGGGAGAATGAAATCCCACATTCCATTTAATTCAACTATTTCTTCATTTTCGTCTTCTTGATCTGACACTACAGATGTATCTTCTTCTTCTTCCTCTTCTTCTGACTCTGCATTAGAGATTGCATTAGGAGGTTTAGATTCAACTTGGTTTCTTCTGAAATTTCGGAATGGTTTCTTGGTAGAAGTTTCAGCCACTTGTTTTTTAATTTCAACCATTTCGTTTGACATGGTTTTAAGAACTTTCTGTAAACCTTCCATGTCATATGGATCTTTGGTCTTTTTCTTTGAATCATCTCTGAAGCTGACCTTCTTTGACTTCCTTTCTTCAAGAGCATTTTTCTTTTCCAGAGAAGTGATACGTTTTTCCACTGCAATAGCTTCTTTCATATTCTCAGCCAATGTAGGCTTTGCAGCTCTGTCTACGAAAATTGCTATGTTTGAGGGTAAGGCAGTTATATACCATTCGATTCTGACTTGCTCACTAGGTTGTGAATCTGTATGAATTTTGTTCAAAAGTTTGTTGAATCTAGCATTGAATTCTTTTATAGGTTCTTTGGGTTCTATTTTCAAATTTGAGAGATCATTGAGTAAAGTTGCAATTGATCAGTCATCTCCAAATTTGGTCAGAAAATGATCTGCAAAAATGTCCCAACTCGTTATAGATCTTGATGGTAACGAAAAGTACCATGATCCTGCTACTCCCTGAAGAGTATATGGGAATAATCTAACTACAACATCTTCGTGTATGAATCCATTCAAATTAATAGCCAGCATAAAGTTATTGATATGTTCTTCAACTTGAATGTTAAGATCTGGGCTAAACTTTGGAAGCCATTTCCCAGGATTGTCTGGTAAATCATGTAAAGGTGCAGCCATGTTGACTGCTCCTGGAGTAGACCATGGTCTCTGTGCCATTATTGGGATGATTATTGGAGGAATACCAGAAACTGGTGGTATTTGAATTGAAGTGGTTGGAATGGATGATGTTGAGATTGATGAGGATTGAGTAGAAGATGTTTGTGGAGATGATGATTGAAGAGATGATGATGAAACAACTGTATTTTGTTGAGAAGGGATTTCAGAAACAGGTATTTGAATATAAGATGATGAACTTGTATCACTTTCTATTTCCGATTGAATTCTTTTTGTTTTGCTCTTACTAGGTAAAGGAAATTCTTTCGGAAGAATACCAAGTTTTTCACTTTGCAATCTAGTAAGAGGTTTTGAAGGAATAAATTTTGAGCTTACACTACCTTCAGATATTTCAGACTCTTCAAGAGATAATGAGAATCCTTTCAATTTATGAATTAGATCTTGAACTTCAGGAGACTCAGGATGTTGATTGTCTGAATGTTTTAAGATTTTGGTAGTGGGTGTTTGAATATTTTCTGCAATTTATTCTCTCGGATTCTGAATTTCAGAAGAAATTGAAGAAGTTAATGAGGGTGTTTTGCTCTCAGAATGGCTTGTGGATAAAGATTTACTTGCCATTCATAGCTCAGGCCCTCCTTCTAGCGCCAAAAATGTTGAAGCCTAGAAAATCTCTGCTTCAAACATCGGGGAAAACCACCCGGTTGGGACCTTAAGGCAGCTCCTTTTCCGTTTGGTATGGTGGCTCCGACTGGATTTAAAGGACCAGTTTCGTTGTAACTAAATGGATTGGATTGGATGGGTGGAAATGGGACTAAACTAACTGAAATAAAACTATCTAATTTAAGCTAAATAATGATAAAGAAACTCTAATATTAACCCGGGTAGCTATATGTGAATACAACTTAAGATTGTTTCAATTCAACAATAACCATGAAAATGTATTATTGATTAAATTGAAATATGCAGAAACAAATAAAGATAACTCTGTTTAAGAAATTAAACAGAGTTATATAAACATATTGCATTCATCATTGTATACCATTTACATGTAATTATGAAAAATAACGTTTCAATTATATTCAGAAATGATATATAAAAGGAAGCGTTGTGGAAACCAATATACATATAAATGATAGCAATTTTAAAACGAATATCATAAAACAAAAGAGATCAACAGTAAACAGATAGAAATACCTTGCTCATCTTGATGACTTCAAATGTAATCTGATACTCTATCCAGTAATTATAATGCAAAACCAAATTCCAAGGTACAAAAATGCAACACTTCAAAGATAATTCCGCATGAAAATCACCAGATGTGATCCTTTTCAAAAAATATATAAGACAATGGAGTACAAAAATGCAATCTCCAAGTCCAAAAATATTAAGATCCAGGACCCTTCTCTAAATGCATGAGAGGGGTTTAAATACTACTTAACTAACTCTAAAAATAGTTTATTACAAAAAATAAGGATTCGGTTCAATGACCGTCCTTTTCCTAGGCTAAAATAAAGTGAAATTAAAACTAAATCTATCTATCTATGAAATTGATCTTTGCTCTTGCAGGCATCTAGCATGTTTTTGAGAGGATGCGGTTGACTGACTTCGGAATTCAGTTGTCCTGAAAAGACAAAGTCGGCAAGCGTAGGAGAAATCTTCTCTGTAGCATTGATAATACAAATGAGTGCACTGTGCTGACTGTGTGGCTTTACCAAGTACATCCAGTATGAGTCCCAATTCAATCTTGTCAGCCCTTGGATGGATTTTTCTCTTTCTTCTGCCTTTTGCCTCCATTCTGCTTGCAATTGATTTGCCTGTGGGAGATAACCTGGAACAGTTTCAGAAATCAAGTTAGCTTTGTGTAAATTGTCATTTACACAATCAGTGAGAGTGTTTGCCGCTGTAGATGCCTCCTCTGCTGCCCTTTCTGCTCTTCTGATTTGTGCATCCCAATTATTGAACAATATTTCTTTGTGGTTTTCATTAATGATGGGTGCACCAGCTTTTCTGCCTTCTTCTGTCTTTTTCCATGCTAGATAATCATTGATCTTTTCATTAATCAAATCATAATCATTTCGTAAATCTATGACATGATTTGTGATTTTATCGCTTTCTTGGCACAAAGAATTCCATTGCAATATTTTTTGGCAGAAAAATTCCTCTTGTTGTAGTAGTTGATTGTTCAAAGAGATGGTTTCTGAAATGAATTCTGGAAGTTTAGGATCATCCTTATGTTGTTCTTGTATTTCTTGAAGTTGTTGTTATAACTCTTCAAGTTTTAATTGTGCTTCCTGATTGGCCTGTACCTGTTGCAATTGCTGTTGCAGAGCCTTCATCTGTTCTTCTTTTTCATTCAACAAAAGTTGTATCTCAACTGCTTTATCAATTGTTGCAGAAGCATAAGCTCCTGTTATTTGAGATAATTTAGTGAGATTATGAGTAGGCTCTGTGGCAGGATATTTCCACAAAACATCTACTTGTTCTGGTTTGGTAGCAATTGCACTTTCTATTTTTCTCTTTTTCCTTTATCTCTTTACTACTGCTTTGTATTTTGGGCTATAAAATACATCCAGAGGAGGAATGTCCTCTACATTAAGTATAATTTCAGAGGAGGGTGTAATTGGTATGTGCTCTGTTACTGCGGCTGTGCTGCTTGTTCCTGCATTCAAAACTTTGGTTGTTTGGACAGGGGTCTGTACATTCTGTCCTTCTACATTAATCAATTGATTAAAGGTTTCCCATTCTTTATCTAACTCCATGGTGACTGGCTGTTGCTGTACATTGGGTGAAGGAGGATTTGTTTGTTGAGAAATCAAAATTTGCTGTTGAGCAAGCTCTTTAGATTGTGCATAATCTTTGATGGATTCTTCCATTTTATCTTCCATTTCTTTGGATGTATTGGAGTGTTCAGAATCTCTATCAGATTTTGATTTGGATTTACCTGTGCTTGAACTGCTGTTAAGACTAACACTAGGAGTTTGCTCCTTTGCAGGCTCTATGCGTAGATTATCCAAAGGAATAGGAATTAGTCTCCTTTCTCTGTACAACTTGAATTCCTGAAAATCCCCTGGAGATAGCTGCTCTTTAGCTGAATTCAAAACCTCTTTGAATGAATTTCTTTCCTGGAACATATCATCAAAAAGATCTTGCTCCGCGACAAATTCCCTTACTTTGATTGCATTGGTAAAATTCTTAACAATATCATTTTGGTCAAATAACCTTCTTGAAAATTTGAACAGCTGTAGGCATGTAACGTTGCCTATCTCGTGAAATGCATGACCAATATCCAACAGTGAAAATGTTCCACATTTTATGGGAAATTGTGGCCAAATGCCCTTTTTCTTATCTTTTAAATCTTTTGTTATACCTCCCTGGCCACAGGTCTGATAAGCAATTTCCCGAGCTACAAGTCTATCTGGAACATATAAGGGTAAAACATGGGGAGAAGCATAACTTCCAAAAACCCTAATATAGGTGAACAATTCTTCTCCAAACCATCTCGCGACGGGGAGAATATCAACCTCTGTTTCTGAGGATAACCTTGGGGCATCCTTATTATATAATGTTTTGTACAATGGCAGCATTATTCCATGACAAATTTGGTAAAAATGGGGGACAAAATTAGACTCCCATAGCTCTTTATGGTACACATGAATGGGCAAAGGATCGTGGATAGTCCATTTCCAGCCCATCACAGGGAATTTAGAGACATAGCAGATGGCGTCCATGACATAAGAAGATAAATAAAAAGGCGGATAAACCCGCTGGGAAACATTTCGTTTAGACCGGTAATGAAAAATAGCAATGGTGAGATTATCAGATAGGATTTTGGCCCAATCTACAATTGTAGAATTAACAGCCGCATTCAACAAAGGAAGCCATTCGGGTAAGATCATATTTATGTCAGGCTTTCCAAAAAGCCTGCATAACATGGCAGCAGTAAAACAATGAGAGGTAAGTGAACCCGTGCTGTACATACCTTGTTTGTTCTTCTTCAATGGTTCACTTCTTTTGGTCCACTCCTTTGTGCATTCTGCCAAATTTGAGTGTTCTTTGGCAAACTCTTCCATAAATTGCTTGTTGAAAGTTGCCTGAGGTTCTGGCAGCTTATACATTAATCTCAGATCTTCTATGGTGAATGACCCGATTAGCTCTTCCGATGGAGTTCTGAATTGTCTGTCTGAAATATCTATGCTATCCAGCACCCATCTCACCATGTATGTATATGGGAGAATCCTTGGTCTTGTTGCTATTCTATGTAGAAATGAGCAAGCCAAGTCTCTAAGGGTTGCTTCAGACGTATCCTTTGAACCAGCTATAGCTGCAACTTTTATCACCACAGGGTTTTCATCTTCTAACAGTTTATACATTCCCTCCCAAGTAGATATACCGGCGTCCTTGTTACAGGCGGTGTCTGCGTATAGCGAAGCCATTTATTTGTTCTCAGAACTTGAGCTCTTCTCCTTCTTACCCATAATGTTTAGCGGAAGCTTTGTATAGTGGTCTGCTCCTTCGTGCCTGCGTTTTACGAATAAATGAGAGTAATGATATAAGAAAGGTGATGAGACTGTTTTGAATGTGAAAGCGGATGAAATATAATATTTAAATTGTGAAACGACTTTCAATCTAAATACAATCTCTTTTCACATTAATAATCAATCCAATCATTTAATATAATCATTAAAGCGCATAACGGATTTGACATGTGGGAAGATTGCCTTGGGATAGTGCGCCTACATGAATCTACGACATTGCGATCTGCGATTTGCTGCGCAATATCGCAATATCGCAATATCGCAAAATGAAATCATCACAGTCATAAAAATAGCGCAAAAACGGGAATTGCGCAATAGCGCGAAGCACATATCGCAAAAATCACAAAAGCGCAGAATCGCAAAAGCGCATGATCGCATATTTGAAAAGGGTGCATGGCGCAGAATCGCAAAAGCGCATATTTGAAAAGAGCGCAAAAGATATTCATTAATCATTTCTGTTTTCTGCGCTATGCGATCTGCGATCAATGCGTTTTTTATATATACTATTTTAGTTATGGATGCGCTATATTGTTTCAAGAGCAATTTTATTATAATCTATCATAAACTTAAATGTTTCTAAATATTCTTTCTAAGGGATTTCTATAAGTTTATGATAGAAAGTTTTATTTGAAAGGCAAACAAATCCTAATTGAATTTTTTGGATTTTAACTAAGGGTCCTCATTTATTTAGTATTATTACTAATAATAAATAAAAAGGGGGGTTGTTGCTGGTCACAACAGGTCCAAAATGAGTTCAATAAACAGAAAACCAAAATTATAGGTGCAAAAAATAAACTGATTAAAATATAAGTCACCTATTGAGGTGGAAATACTTGTGATTGGGTGTGTAAAATCATGGCCACCAAGTCAAGAGAAATGCAAACCCATGAAGTATATAACAAGTGATCATGGAAATGATAATAAGTACATAGTGGATCGATGCATATATAAGAGTATAAAACATGACCACATATAGATACATAGTGGACCTATGTCTCAATACATAGGAGGATAACCAAAGTGAATGAGGTAAAAAACTAATCCTCCACAAGTACCAATGTGAAATATGTGTGTGGTATTATGGATACAACTTGGGTAGAAACATATAAGAGATGATGTTGCTATAGCCTCAAGGTATTCAAACCAAATATTCGAAGTTATCTACACCATATGAATAGATAATTTGAAGTTTAACATTGGCGACACCATTTTATTATTGGTCATTGGCGCATATTGTTAACAAATGTGATAAAAAGCCATTGATGATGAAAATGGGTATCAAGATATCTAGTACAATCTAGCAAGTGTGAGTGAATGAGGTGACATTCAACACTTGTAGAACATATTAGTCATGGTACATTGATGTATTACCAATATTAATTGCAAGTGATACTATCACTAATGTCCAAATTCCCCAAGGCACTACAAATACTTTAGATACCGATCCTATAGAAAATGAGTAGAAGTTGATGGGAGGAGATTGATTGTGTTACACCATTTTTTTGGTCATCTAACCTATTATCATTAGATGGACCCAAGTACACCATGTAAGACCAATTTTACCCTAAGTAAAATTGCTTTCACTATGTTAAAACAGGAAACCCCAAAAGGAAATATTAAACAAACCTATATTTGTTTGATTTTCCTCATGGAATAATTAATTAAACCATAATTTAATTATTATTCCCAGATCATGTTTAACCCAAAATCAAAGAAATTAATTAGATAAACCTTTATTTATCTTATTATTTTCTAGGAATAATTATTTAAACCTTATTTAGATAATATTCCTTGTTAAATATGACCAAATCACCCCACAAATAATTAAATAAATCACTATTTATTTAATTATCTTTCAACCACTTCCTTAAATAATTAAATAAATCATTATTTATTTGATTATCTTCTAACCGCTTCCTTAAAAAGATAAATAAATCATTTATTTATTTATTTTTAACAAATTAAGGGATTTGACCCAAGTCAAATACCTTTTCCCTCCAACAAATATAATAAAATATTCCATAAAAAGTGGATCTAGATCCGGGTTAACCCATGCACCCAAATCTAGAATGACCCAATATTTTGTTATAAATAGGAGGGTTTTTTCCTACCATTCTTCACCTTTTGTTGCCTATTAGATCACTCGGATCTATACACTTGGTCACCATTTTCTCGCCATTTGCTCGTAAGAGCTCCCTTTGAGTTCAATTCTTTACGTGGGTCCTCTACACCAACAAGAGAGAGAAATCTTAGATCGCGAAGTGCCGAGGACTTCCAAGAACCCATCCCATCGAGGAGAATTGGATACACCTTCTTGTTTTCCTCCCAGTGTGCCCCATTAATATAAAAAATTCTTTCAAAAATTGTTCTTGTCTTGTCTATTGGTATATGGAGCAAACCCTTACTTTTTTCTGCTTAATGTCTTTCCATGCATAGATCCGGTTTTTTTGCAGCTCTTTTCTCGTCTAACTAACTGCAGATCCGAAGATATTGTGCAGCCACTTTTTGTTGTTAGGGCTATTAGTTATGCGTAGCTAAAGTGGTCCTTTTTCGTACACTTCGACAAAGGATTCATACTAACAAATGGCGACTCCACACGGGTTTTAAATTACGACCATTGTCGTTTTTCATATTCTCGCATATCCGACTACTTCGACCCCTAGGGTTTCTTTTTCAATTGTTTATTTTTCCTATTTTTATGTTTTTTTTCTCTCATAAAACCCTAAAACCTTCAAATTTCTAACTTCAGTGTGTTTCGGCCCTATTGCACGGGAGTGATGGACATCAACCGCAAGCGAGACGGCAACTTTTGCGAAAATCCGTCGCGAGACAACCGGGAGTTGGGGGGTCGCACTTTTCAGCCCCTAAAGCGTGATCTCGGACTCCCCGAGGTTGCACTTTTTGGCCCCAAAAACTCGCGACTTGGGTAGCGGAAAACATGCCTCAAAAACTCGCTACCCGAGCGAAAAAACGAGTCAATGGAATTTTTTCAAATTTTTTCTCGGGTTTTGTCTCGAACCTCTGTCGGGTTGTCGACCTTCGTCTCCACTCCGTTTAGACCTATTATTGCTCTTTTTACTCAACTAAGTGGGAATCTAGCCCCCAGGGCTTCAGCATCCCTCTACTTTTTTGTGGAAGAGTTTTAGCTACTCGTAAGTGTCTAAATTTTCGAGTTTCGACCTTTCCCTTTTTCGGACTCGATACCTCATCCTCCGATCCCTTTAAATCAGCCTTCCTTCCTTTCAAATCACCTCTTGTCGTTTTTTTGGACCTCTCTTTAGGACCTCCTCCCCTGTCCTTTCTTCTTTTTGCCTGATTTCTTCCCTTTTTTCCAGCCACCTTGCCTCTGTCTCTTGGTTGTGATCTCGCACCTCTTTTTCGACAGCTTTACCCCTTTAGATCCCTCGTCCCTTTTGACCCTAGATCTATTGGCCTCTTTTTTAGTGTGTTTTGATTAGATTAGTTTTGAGAGTCCCGCCTTTTTGGGTTAGATTGATGCATGTTTGATGTTAAATGTTCCGTTATTTCAGCATTATATACTCGTTCTCTCGCAGATTTCTTTTCGATTCACGTGACACACTTTTTCTTTGCTCTCAAAACGAAAAAGGGTTTAAAAATTAAAATTAACGCACATCACACACCGACCCTAAGTGAAGAAGCGCTCGGTTAACACTCGCTCTGCAAAGACTCTAAAATCAATTGTCACCGCACCTTATCACGCCCTTGACCCTTCTTGATTCTCGTCCCTTCTCGCCCTTGTCGGTTTCCTTCTTCCGTCATCATTGCGCCCCCAAGGTGCCTTTCCCGGGAGACTTCTTGGCCTTCACCCTCGGCTTTCCGGTTGGTCGATCTGCTCCGCCCCGCGCGTCGTCGAGCTAGTCCTCCTTTGAGTCCGCACTCCGACTCCTCTCCCTCGATTCATCGGGTTCTCGTTTTCCTTCTCGGTTCTCCCCCTGTCACCTTCACTATGTCCCGGTCCCAGGGGCCTCACGCTAGCAGAGTGCTCCCGGCCCTAATGCCGGAATTACTACTAGCGGAACCGCCACGAGAACTACCCTCGGCTGCACCCGTGCTCCCCTTCTTGGCAGGCCTCAGCCTCCCTGATTTGGACCGGTTGACAAATGACCCTATACACCATGACGCTAGTTGGCCTGCTATGCCGACAAAGCTCCCTTCTAACATCCCAAAGTTTGAAGGTCGTGTTGGAGAAGATCCTTCCAATTATGTACGATCTTTCCACATGTGGTGTTCATCTTCCTCCATTACCGATGAATCTGTTCGTCTTAGATTGTTCCAACGCACGCTTACAGGCGAAGCTTCTAAGTGGTATGTTGATCAGCCCACTTCCTCCCATACCACCTTTGCAACTCTTGCCCGGGCTTTTTTATCTTACTTCCGACTTTCCCCTTCGTTATGCACACTGGTATCGAACTCTTGACTTCCTTCAAGCAAACCTCTTCGACCCACCTTTCTACCCATGTCCAGGGAATGGCGAAGAAGACGGAGCCTATGCCAATCTCCTCCCTTCGAAGACCGTGTCTACATGGATTGGTTCCTTAGATCTCTCTTGTCCCCTTATCGGGAAAGATGTCGCATCGCATTTTCCTCAAACCGAAGAAGATGCCCTCCAAATGGCGTTAAAGTATGACCCGATCTACGCTCGGATAGGTTATGATCCCTACTTGTCCCTACCCGATCTCCCCCAAACCGGGTGATGCCCATACACCGAGGGCACCTCATGCCGCCGGCGATATCGTTGGATCTATCTCTCATCCATCCGCTCAACCTCTCATGAGATATGGTTTTCATGGGGGGAGGGGGCACCACTCCCCGCACTTCTCCCCCTCCCCGTAGCATGCATCCAGGATACGACATGCCTCATCCTTTTTCCCAACCTCCCCGCTACCTCAATGTTGCCCAACCTAACCATTACCCTCATCGCGCAGCTGGTGCGCCATCTCCTCCGACAGATATGCGCTTTCGCCTCCCTTGCTTTCTCAACCCACCCGCAGCGACCGTCACCGCCCCCTCAAGAGCCGGTGGATGCACGACGGGATTCATGGCTAACCAACCACCTAACGGACAGGGTGACCACTCCACCTTCCCCTTCGGTTCCTCCAATTACCGGATCCTCATGATGAACTCCGATCCACCTCTAACCGTCGACCTTAACCTTCAAACTCGGTCTCGCTAGTACCCCACGCCTCTCGCTCGCCGCTCCCCGAGTCCCCTTCTTCCGGTTCTACGTAGCCTCTTTCGACAACCAATGGTCCCTTACATATCCCTCAACCCAAAGTTGAGGTCCATACCAAGATTCATAAAGGACCGTTACGTCGAAATGTCGCTTACGGTCGAGTCGCTCATTCGTATAGCATAGTAGATGATTTGGCGCAATCTCCTGCTTTGCCATTTCCACACCGGAACCCCTCCGGTCGTGCCCTTCCCAAAAGAAGGCTCTACTATCTACCGTGGGCGTTGTAGATCCTTCCGATGACCAAATGATTGTTTTCGACGCCACTCAATCGGACCATCCTCCTCTTCTCGCTCCGTCGCCTTCCAAATTCCGATCAAAATCCGGAACGCTAACGTTTCTCGGTGCATAATCGATGAGGGGGCATCCACCCGTGTGATGTCCGCTTCGGTTTGGAAGCAACTCGGCTCTCCGAGTTGGCCCCTTCCACGATCACCCTTCGAGTGTGGGACGGCCATGCCTCCCGACCCCATTGGCTTGTTTCGTAATTTCCCCTATCACCCTCGTCGGTATGTTTGCGTTGACGTCGAAGTCATAGACGCCCCGCTAGACTACAAAAATTTTATTGGGGCGAAGCTACACCTATGCTATGTCTCGTTGTCCCATCCGCGGTTTTTCCGCAAGATGTCTTTCCCCCATAATGGAAAGATAGTAACCATTGACCGGTTGACATATCATGAGCCAAAATCTCGGACCTCACCCGAGACGACCATCTCTTCGTAGCCAACAAGCAAACCGTCGATTACTTGACCACGGTGTCTCCCCCTGCGTTTACAAAGATTCCTCCTCGCTTGGAACCTTCCCCTGGTCTTCCTCCTCCTCCTCGCTCGACCCTAGCTCATTGAATGTTTGCATGATGCAATCGTCTCGAAAGCTACTCTCAAGCAACCTCGCTTTGGCTAGTCGACAACCGCGCTCTTTGCAACCTCGCTCCTAGCCCTTCACCCTGCAGCTCGGTAGTCATGAGCCTCTTTACCCTCCCCGGAATGGTTCCTTTAAGCCTTAGCCATTTAGGAGCCATTCCACTTGGCCATTACCCCTCCGGTCGGATACCATTCCTAGCTCTCCCACCAGGAGTATACACGGTACTGTCATGGCCACCCTCTCTCTTCCTAACCCGACCCTTGGGATCCCCGTGTGGTACCTTGATCCTCCCAGCCCCCAACCTTGCCTCGGTCAACCCAAACCTTATCTTTCTTTGACCACGGTTCAACCGGTCCCCAAGACTTCTCTCGTCTGCAACAGAGTGCCTCACTCACCTCAACGAGAACCACCTCCCGTTGCGACCGCTTCGGGTAAGAAGGGCAAAGCTCGCAAGGGGGCATCAAAGGACAAGGCTGCCCCGACAAACCCTGCCCCTCCTCGGCCTCCAAATCATACCATCCAAGTGTGTTTTGTGTGATTTTGTCGGTCATGCCACCCATACCTGTCCTGAATTGCTTCATCTCAAGCCCATGGTTAATGTCGCGTTCCCTGAGTCCACGGTCCCGGAAGCCTCTACTCCTTCCGCGACCACGATCAAGAACCCCAAGAATATTCACACCAACCACCCCTATGCGTTGTGTGATATCCATGGCCATTACACCCATCTTTGTCCCCGCCTCAAGGACTTCCGCACCTCTCTAGTCGCGGTCCACCAATCTGAGGCCAAGCGCAATGAGTCCACCTCTCCCCTATTTGCGCGTTTTTCTTCGGCAGAACTACTCGGACATGACTCGCTCCCATTGACATTCCCCCCTCTTGATGTCGAGATGACGGAGCCTTCATCCACCATTTTCTACCTATCATCATCCATGAGACCCTCGGGGAACATTCCATCCGAATCCTCCCCCTGTTGTTTCGCTTGACCTTCCTTCGGCGATCATCTTGGGCTCAACATTGGTAGATCCTTTATCTACTTACTCTTCGGGTCACCCCTTGTGACGATGCGCATGTGAACCTCTCTTCTCATGATGATGATTTAGGTCACTTCATCGCGTCATGTGGTCTTTCTTCCACCAGTCACCCCATCTTCTATCGCGATGACGACATTATGGAAAAAAATCCCCACCCACGACGTTATCTATTCCCCCTTACATCGAACCCAGTGTGTTCACACCACATCCACCTTGTGGCCATTACATTAAAAACCCAATGTTTGGGTAAGGGGGCACCCACATTTGAGAGACCAAGAGAAGCAATTCTCCACCACTCTCCTAGTGTATCCCGGGGTCGTGTCGACTTTAGTCCCGAGTATTCTTCCACATTTAGAAGAACCTCTAGAGTCCCATATCACTTCCAATCACTCTAGGGATGATACCCCTTATCGTTCCCTCATCTTACATCAACAACCTGGTCTCTTAGACATTATTGTTGACCAACCTATATCTTTTCTATGAGAGCATCGGTTCATTATCTTCAAATCCCCTTTTTGGGATAGTGACACCGAGTATGCCAACTCGGAAACTTAAAGTCCATTTGATCCCTATATGCAGATAACAAAAGAGATTGGTAATCCTCCATTTCCTTTCTCAAAATGCATAACCATAACAAGAACAAATGGAATACCACATCATTACAATGTGTTTAGATTCCCCTTTTTCTAAATACATTTTGGCATGACCACACCATGCTTGGGGGGCACCCATGCCCCTCAACCATAACCCTACTCTCCTCGTTTTTGGAGAGGAGGGTCAGTCTTACCTATCGAGTGTGACATCCCTTCCCTTCATCTCGGTTGTTGAACTTCTCCCTAACACCCAACCTCTAGAACAACGACTTATCATGCCCGAGCGTGCCTCCGAAGACCGCCGTGTTGCATTGCAAAACATGGAAGCGGCCCGAAATGCACCAAAGCTCAATATGACCGAAAAGTCCAGACCTCAAAGGCGACCTTGTTCTAGTATGTGACCAAACCCATGATGTCCTTGGTCACGGGAAGTTTGACTCATTATGGCTAGGCCCTTACGTCATCGATAAGGGTCTTGGTAAGGGGGCATACCTTTTTAGAGGACTTCGAAGGCCATCCTCTTCCTAATCCTCGCAATGCACTCTATCTTAAGAAATATTACCCTTAGCATTTCCCTTTTGAGATGCGTGTTTTAGGTTCTTTTAGATAGCCGCATATTTTTTTGTACTTTCATCCTTCGCCAGGAGCTATTTTGTCCAAGAAGGATCACTTCACCTCTCCTTCAAATCGAACTTCCTCACTTACAACACTTGTACTTGGGGCACCATTTTGCCTCCTTACTTGTCTTTTTTTCGTGTCGATTTTCGTCATGAGTTACCATCTTGTACTCATGTTTTCACTGGTCCCCCCATTGGGCCTTTACTGTGTGGCAGCACCATCAAGTTGCCCTTGTTTAGAGCATCCAAGTTGAGTCATCATCGCATTCGAGGGAGTCTATCCCGAGTCCCTTTGTACCCCGCTATAGCCCTCCACCATTCATTTGCTTGGTCTCTCTCTTGTGTCGCACATTATGGCCTTCGGTCCCACTCGTCCCCTATTCCTTATGATATTGCGTCGGCCGCCGCCATGTCATTCATGCCCTTTATGCTCTAGCAAGGGAAGTCGTCCATTAGCTACTCGATCCTTTCCACTTCACTATCATCATTAGTGTTAGTCACGTCCGTCGCTCTACTCTTTTTCTCTCGTGCCTTAGTTGAGGGTCTCTCATTGCCTCACCTATGGCGGACCTCCTTTTGTCGACATCAGCTCATTCATTCCGTAAGCCAAGTCTAGAGGGCGGTGTACCTTGGTTCCATCTTCCACTCTTGTTCGGTGCCTCGGATCGAGGAAAAGGGATATCTCCTTTCCCTTTGGCTTGATTGTTTCTCCAACTCCTTTCGAGCATGATCGAGATCCGTATACTTGATGGTCTAGTGATACTTGGTGTGTGAGATGTCTCAACCCTCATGAGGGGGTGGCCCTACGGTAGCCCCCCCCACATGCCCGGGATGACCTCTTCATTGCGACCCTTCGATGCGGCTCCGGATATTTGATGATGTTGGTCGTAGCCACTTGCAGGGCGCCTCTTCGACTTGCATGTATCGCCGGATTTTTGTGAGCCCTTCCCCATTTACGGAGGGGCATTTGGGTTGTATTTGTATCTCATGTACTCGGATATTATTGTACAAGTCCTCGTCGTTATCCCGAGCACGGCATGTATGTGGGATTCCTCCTTGTATTTTTTATCCGGCTCATGATTATGCCAGTTGTACTCTATGGTTCGGTCCCTTGTTTATCGGACACACTATTCTTTTGTACTTTGTCTCGGCGGGCATAGGTATGCCTCCCCCGCCGCCTTCAACACAGGGTACCCTCTCATAAAAAAGAGACTTGTTGCACTCGTGAGTCTCGTCTCCTCGGGTCTAGTCCTTCAGACACCCTGTCTACCTCACATTTCTCTCTCGACATCCCTTTTGTTGTCTAGTGATTGTGTTCTTACAACGTACTTCGGTCATACGATTTTCTCCTGACACTTGCACGCCGGGGGGCAATCTGTTATACCATTTTTTTGTTCATCTAACCTATTAGCATTAGATGGACCCAAGTACACCATGTAAGACCAATTTTACCCTAAGCAAAATTGCTTTCACTATGTTAAAACAGAAACCCCAAAAGGAAATATTAAACAAACCTATATTTGTTTGATTTTTCCTCATGGAATAATTAATTAAACCATAATTTAATTATTATTCCCAGTCATGTTTAACCCAAAATCAAAGAAATTAATTAGATAAACCTTTATTTATCTTATTATTTTCTAGGAATAATTATTTAAACCTTATTTAGATAATATTCCTTGTTAAATATGACCAAATCACCCACAAATAATTAAATAAATCACTATTTATTTAATTATCTTTCAACCACTTCCTTAAATAAATAAATAAATCATTATTTATTTGATTATCTTCTAACCGCTTCCTTCAAAAAGATAAATAAATCATTTATTTATTTATTTTTAACAAATTAAGGGATTTGACCCAAGTCAAATACCTTTTCCCTCCAACAAATATAATAAAATATTCCATAAAAAGTGGATCTAGATCTGGTTAACCCATGCACCCAAATCTAGAATGACCCAATATTTTGTTATAAATAGGAGGGTTTTTCCTACCATTCTTCACCTTTTGTTGCCTATTAGATCACTCTGGATCTATACACTTGGTCACCATTTTTCTCGCCATTTGCTTCGCAAGAGCTCCCTTTGAGTTCCATTCTTTGTGTGGGTCTTCTACACCAACAAGAGAGAAATCTTAGATCCGAAGTGCCGAGGACTTCCAAGAACCCATCCCACTCGAAGAGAATTGGATACACCTTCTTGTTTTCCTCCCTAGGTGCTCCCATTAATATAAAAAATTCTTTCAAAAATTGTTCTTGTCTTGTCTATTGGTATATGGAGCAAACCCTTCCTTTTTTATGCTTAATGTCTTTCCATGCATAGATCTCGGTTTTTTTGCAGCTCTTTTCTGTCTAACTAACTGCAGATGCGAAGATATTGAGCAGCCACTTTTGTTGTTAGGGCTATTAGTTATGCGTAGCTAAAGTGGTCCTTTTTCGTACACTTCGACAAAGGATTCATACTATGATTGAAAGGAGGGAATTAAGGCATACCCCATCATAGAACATGACGAAATTGAAGGTAAAATGATTTGGAGGGAATTAGATAAAAATTTAAAAGGAAATACCCCTACGTATGTATCTCGCATACACCAAATGGAATATCATGCATCCGATGACCCTATGAGTGACGACCAATAATAAAATCCATTGACATAGTTGAGTAATTCTAGTGATGATGAAAATGGAATCTAAGGTATGGCATGAAAATCAAAGTGTGAATAAAGGTATTTAATTTGAAGACTTGGGAAGCCACTTAGTGAACAACTAGTGTGGAAATATCAATTTCTAAGAGTAAGATCACCTATCAATGATGAAAATAGACCTTGGGTACTTCTCTAGGTAAAATTCTGAGAGCAATTTGTTTTAGTAGATAAGAGTTTACTCACTAGTAAGAAAAATGTAGACCTTTAGAGTAAAAGATATAGGTTACTGTAGATACTGAAAGTGATTTAATAACTAGAAAGGATAATATGATAAGTCAAGGAGATATGAGAAAGGGACAACACAAGCTAGAAATCCCTTAAACATAAGCATGACAAAAAAGTGACTTGGGAAGCATTGACTCAATAATGACCAATGATAGAAGTTTGTGATGTAGGTGGAATCCACTAACTCTCCATAATTATTGGAAGAGTAACCATATAGGGGAGTAAATACTTAATAAAAATGGCTCAAGTTCCTAGATTCATACTAAAAATCCAAGTTGTCGAGACAAATACTCAAAACTAGTCATTTTTTTTAAGCGTGACATTACTCATGATTGTTTCCAAATCAATTAGATAATGCGATTCTTTCCTTTCCCTATTTTTAAATATATTTGAATTTTTTTTCATATCCTAAGGCTTGAAAAATAATAAAATAATGTTATTATACAATGGAGGAAACGAGTGTCATGGGAAAGAAAACTAGTTCCTAGTGTAGGGAACATACCTATTTTCAATTCAAGGGATGTGTGTAGAATAAGGACACTATTAGGAGTGTTTCATCAAGGATAAATGTGTAAATATGCAAAAGAAATAGATACAAGGCTATTAATTGAAGAGAATGCATAAGTGATAGGTTATGAAACATCAAATTGAAGTTGACATCGGGCTCGAGAACACAAGCAAGTACAATACAATGTAGTGTTACAATGCAACAATGGGAACCCCATCTAGAAAGGTCAAAAAAAAAGATTAAGAGAAACTTATGAGGTTTAATTAAAGGGTCATTTCAAGGGTAAATAGGGCTCCAAATCCTACGAAAATATTACAACATTGATGCTAAATGGATATGAAGGTACTAATTAGTCCCATAGAAGGTAGGCTCTGCGATGAAATTACAACACTTTTAAAAGCAGGAAAGAAGGTGTGTGTGCTGAAATTAGTGGGGTATATTCTATGGTAGCAATGATATTGAATTGATTAATACAGAATGAACTATGGGAAACTATTCCTTGTATTCCAATTCTTGAATAAATTACCTACCACATAATATCTAAAATGGACAAAAGTGATGGAAAAAAATCGCGAGAAAATCAACTTAGTTTACATCATATCACTTAAAAAACTAAAAACACCACTTATAAAGCACTTGCTTATAATTAATAAAATTAATAAAAACATAATAATTTTTTTTAAACATTCATATGATAATTTTTTACCACTTCATTTTCACTTTTACTCCAAATTTGTACATTTTGGTCAAAATATTCTCAAACTTTGAAAAAAGGAATTTCGAGAGCTATAACCATTGGGTTTTTTCTTTCATTAGGACCAAGTGAATCTACATTCTCGTTGTCTTCCATTTTAATGTCCATTTAAATTTTGATTTCTATCATAAAATTGAGTTAAAAGTTATTTATAGAACTTAGGGTGCACATATGAACTCTCCCGATTGCATTTCAACATTATGAACCCCGTACTTCTACAACTCGCAGGGAACATCGAGGGGCTCAATGGCACCACCAAACGAAGGATCTCTGAAAAACCACTTATTCTCACTACACCCGGATATCATACTTCTTCAAGAATCAAAATGCTCTCCCAAAGGCACAAAGATGCTCAAAAACTCGTTTCCAACGGTCATCACTGCATAAGCATAGATGCTATCGGGCAAGCGGGAGGGTTACTCACGTTCTGGAACAAAAGAAAATTCTTCTTGTAGAATGCTCTATCCACCAAGCACTCGTGTATTGGTCATTTTCAGACATGCCGGACTCAAGGAAATTGATCCGCATCACGAACGTGTACGGACCCCCAACGAATCTAGGAAAAGCTGAAACACACACATAGAAATATAACACGTTGTATCATCTCATTCATTTGTCACACGAGTGCTTCCCTGAAGCAAAAAATTGATAGGGATCTCCTTCTCTATCATCGAGCTCTTTTCTTCCACAATGGGAGGCCACTTGGTTTGGAAAATTTTATTATTCCCAAGTGAAGTTAGCTCGAGACCCAACTCTTTGTACCCTAAACTTGTCGAGGACATGCATCGATAAATAACAAGGAATATATTTCTCTTATACCAATGATCCACGTTGTATAATCAATGAAATGAAAGGAATGAAACACACACATAGAAATATAACACGTTGTATCATCTCATTCATTTGTCACATGAGTGCTTCCCTGGAGCAAAAAAATTGATAGGATCTCCTTCTCTCGTCGTCGAGCTCTTTTCTTCCACAATGGGAGGCCACTTGGTTTGGAAAATTTGATTATTCCCAAGTGAAGTTAGCTCGAGACCCAACTCTTTGTACCCTAAACTTTTCTAGGACATGCATCGATAAATAACAAGGAATATAGTTCTCTTATACCAATGATCCACGTTGTATAATCAATGAAATGAAAAGGAATGAAACACACACATAGAAATATAACACGTTGCATCATCTCATTCATTTGTCACACGAGTGCTTCCTGGAGCAAAAACTTGATAGGATCTCCTTCTCTGTCGTCGAGCTCTTTTCTTCCACAATGGGAGGCCACTTGGTTTGGAAATTTGATTATTCCCAAGTGAAGTTAGCTCGAGACCCAACTCTTTGTACCCTAAACTTGTCTAGGACATGCATCGATAACTAAAAAGGAATATATTTCTCTTATACCAATGATCCCACGTTGTATAATCAATGAAATGAAAGGAATGAAACACACACATAGAAATATAACATGTTGTATCATCTCATTCATTTGTCACACGAGTGCTTCCCTGGAGCAAAAACTTGATAGGATCTCCTTCTCTGTCATCGAGCTCTTTTCTTCCACAATGGGAGGTCACTTGGTTTGGAAAATTTGATTATTCCCAAGTGAAGTTAGCTCGAGACCCAACCTGTTTTCGTACCCTAAACTTGTCGAGGACATGCATCGATAAATAACAAGGAATATATTTCTCTTATACCAACGATCCACGTTGTATAATCAATGAAATGAAAGGAATGAAACACACACATAGAAATATAACACGTTGTATCATCTCATTCATTTGTCACATGAGTGCTTCCTAGAGCAAAAACTTGATAGGATCTCCTTCTGCTGTCGTCGAGCTATTTTCTTCCACAATGGGAGGCCACTTGGTTTGGACAATTTGATTATTCCCAAGTGAAGTTATATCGAGACCCAACTCTTTGTACCCTAAACTTGTCGAGGACATGCATCGATAAAAAACAAGGAATATATTTCTCTTATACCAATGATCCACGTTGTATAATCAATGAAATGAAAGGAATGAAACACACACATAGAAATATAACATGTTGTATCATCTCATTCATTTGTCACACGAGTGCTTCCTGAGCAAAAACTTGATAGGATATCCTTCTCTGTCATCCAACTCTTTTTCTTCCAGAATGGGAGGCCACTTGGTTTGGAAAATTTGATTATTCCCAAGTGAAGTTAGCTCGAGACCCAATCTGTTTATACCTAAACTTGTCAAGGACATGCATCGATAAATAACAAGGAATATATTTCTCTTATACCAACGATCCAAATTGTATAATCAATGAAAATGAAAGGAATGAAACACACACATAGAAATATAACACGTTGTATCATCTCATTCATTTATCACACGAGTGCTTCTCGGAGCAAAAACTTGATAGGATCTCCTTCTCTCGTCGTCGAGCTCTTTTATTCCACAATGGGAGGCCACTTGGTTTGGAAAATTTGATTATTCCCAAGTGAAGTTAGCTCGAGACCCAACTCTTTGTACCCTAAACTTTTCGAGGACATGCATCGATAAACAAAAAGGAATATATTTCTCTTATACGAATGATCCACGTTGTATAATCAATGAAATGAAAGGAATGAAACACACACATAGAAATATAACACGTTGTATCATATCATTCATTTGTCACACGAGTGCTTCCGGAGCAAAAAATTGATAGGATCTCCTTCTCTGTCGTTGAGCTCTTTTCTTCCACAATGGGAGGCCACTTGGTTTGGAAAATTTGATTATTCCCAAGTGAAGTTAGCTCGAGACCCAACTCTTTGTACCCTAAACTTGTCGAGGACATGCATCGATAAACAACAAGGAATGCATTTCTCTTATACCAATGATCCACATTTTATAATCAATGAAATGAAAGGAATGAAACACACACATAGAAATATAACACGTTGTATCATCTCATTCATTTGTCACACGAGTGCTTCCTGGAGCAAAAACTTGATAGGATCTCCTTCTCTGTCGTCAAGCTCTTTTCTTCCACAATGGGAGGCCACTTGGTTTGGAAAATTTGATTATTCCCAAGTGAAGCGCACGAGACCCAAGTTTTAGTACCCTATAAACTTGTTGAGGACATGCATCGATAAATAACAAAATGGAATGAAACACACACATAGAAATATAACAGAAAAGCACAAGATATGGTGAAAATATACTTCTATTAATAAAATAAAATGTCACAAACATAAAATGGCACAAACTGGTTAGAATGGTGGTATCTATCTCTAAACATAGATAGATGGCAGTTATGTGCATTCACAATTGATATTAAAAGAGGCTAAAGGAATGGAATTTTAACATAAATAAAGAACCTTATAGGTCTAAAACCCTAATCCCAAAAGATGAAACAACAAAAGGTTTGTGGATATTGAGGTGGTTAGTTGGTACATCAACTTCCCGAGGGTACAAATTTTGCATACAATATTTGTTTAGGGTGCATAGTAGCTCGGTAGAAAGAACTATTAAAGGAATACAAATTTTGACCAGGAATAGGGCATGTTATGGCAACTCTTGGCCTCTCAAATTGCCAAAAAACATCATTTAGGACCTCAAAAAGGCCCCGTGATTTTGGGACCCATAAATTATAGAAAAACTGCCAAGAAAATATATAACCATTGAGACAATGGAAGAGGTGGGTGGCAACTGATATCCACCTAGATCACCATTGTCTATAACGATATTTTACTTTGTTACCTATGTTAAAGTTTAATGGAAATTTTCATTTTAAGTTTGCACTAGACATGTAGAAAATGTATTTGAAGCATTATATGAATTTGAAACTCGATCCTTATAATGTTCACAAGCATACTCTTTTCTTGTTCCTTAGGTTTAATGCTTCACTTTGGCTTCTTCCTTCAAATTTATTATAACTTAATATATTTAATTCATATTTCATTGAGAGATGCATTTTATAGTTTATATATGAGAGAGATGTAATGTGATGATGGTTTAAAATTAACTAGTTATTCTATATTTAAGGTTTAAGCTACCTTGTCATTTTTCAACTCTCGTCCGAGAGTTTTATTCTTATAATAAAAACCAAAAATTCTCCATTCGCCTGGCATTCTACACTGTCGTTTTCGCGAATTCATAGAATTGCACTGTCGTTTTCACGAATTTTTGCACTGTAGCTGTCGAATTCTTGGACTGTAGTTGTCCTTTTCGCGAATTCTTGGACTGTAGCTGTCATTTTGAAGAGCTATTTTCTTTGTCGCCGGGATCCAGGTAAGCCTTTGTTTGCCTTGAACTGTGCATCTGCCCACACATAATAAATGCATGATTATGATATTTGGCCACAAAAGACCTAGTTGCTTTAACAACAGTATATGGACCCCTAGTGCTAACAGAGATGCCACAATTTTTAAGTCAAATTTCGTTTCATAAAAGGTGTTTCCCATTTCTATTATGGGTTTGGGGGGAGATTTAAATCTCATTCGGTCCCTATGAGAGAAAAAACTTGGAGGTCTATGAAGGCTTGAACCAGTTTCTAACAATTTTAATAACCTTATAAAAAAGTTGAAGTTAGTAGATACACCTAGGGTTAATGGCAATTTTTCTTGGAATAACAAAAGGAGTGAAAGACATTAAATACCCAGTTGTTTAGTTCATTTACTCATAACCGAAGAATTCTTACAAAGGGATATTTTCACAGAGGAAACCATCTTGCCTTGTCTAGGGTCAGACCATTGGTCGCTCAGACTAGAAATAGACTTAAAGGAAACACCAAAAAAACAGTTGTTTCCTTTGGAATGTCTAGGGTTTTAACGAAGTTAAAAGAAACATGGTTATTGAGAACCAAGGAGGAAAGGTTTTCAATTTTCACTTTGCCCAGTAGGTCTACTACAAGGTTGGAGATGTCCTCAATGACCATCATTCACAACAACAAAACCAACAACATCAAGATCCCCATAAACATCAAAGTCTCAATTGCAGAGATTAAGATGAAAGTGATGATCATCATTCACAACAACTGAACCAACAACAGCAATATCACCATCAACATCATAGTCTCATTTGAATAGATAAAGATGAAAGTGATGAACATCATCCACTTATGAAATCTAGACCTCACATTGATGACCATTAGAAACTTATGAAATGGAGAGGGGACATGGTGAATCTTATGATTCAATTGGTTTGTTTTTTTTATTGAGGAATGTAATAGGAACAAGTCTAGTGCTCACGTGATGAAGGGAAAGTGGAAATCTATTTCCAAAATATTGAAGGAGAAAGGATTTCATATTTATTCTCAGCAGTGCAAGGATAAATTCAGTGACATGAACAAGAATTTTAAGGCACTAAATGATGTGCTTGGAAGAGACACATCAAAGGTTGTTGAGAATCATCATCTCATTTATTCTATGGATCATATTTATGAGGGGACAAAAAAGGGTCTGATGAAAATTATAGATTCCAATCACTTATTCTAGGAAGAAATGTGTTCTTATTCCAAGCTACATATCCTGGCAGATTATGGTATGCAGTCATCTTCTCCTAAGGAGAGAGAGAATCATGAGGCAAATGGGAAAACTAATGATGAAAATGGAGAAGATGTTGAAGAAGATGGTACAAGAATAACATGGATGCAAAGACAAATTCTTGAGGTGAAAACGCTGAAAGTGGAGGTTCAGGCACAACAACTTGAGCTTGAGAAGGAGGGGTTTAAGGGGCCGGTAATTTGTAGGAGTAAGTAAATATAGTTGAAGAGACTGAAGTTAGAAAATGAAAATAATAAACTTGAATTCGAACTCATGGAAGTGCAGTTGAAGAAAAAGGAATTTGAGATCATGAAAGAGGCAGAAATGACATAGCATCTCTCTCTATTGGATTGTTTGTATGGAGTAAAACAAAATTAGGGGGTCAAGCTCCAATAGCTCATTTTTTTCTGCTTCACTGTCTCCAGCCTTTGTGGAAATCATGAATTATTTTCAGTTGTTTATGTTTCATTGTCTTGATACTGATGTAATACATACATAGTGCATTTTTCTCATTTATTTGGAAATTCTTTTTTGGTGAACTCATTAGGTATTTGTATTCCACATAATAGTTAACAAATTTCATTTTAACTTGAGTAAACTCATTTTTACACAAGTATTTGTATTGGTTTGCGATAATTTATTTCTTTTGGTACTTTAGAGATAGTTCATGTAAATTCATTTAGTATTTATATTTGTTTTCAATAAGTATGTCAACACCAAAACTTGTCATTTCCTAGTCCTACTCTACTTTCTAAAAGGTTTTCCCACCTAGCTTCATTCTCTATTGTCAAATCGTTATAAAATCATGGGATCTACCTCATGGTGGCCAAGGTATTTGTAATTAGTGGTGGTGGAGAGAAGAGCTACCCACCTTGACTATTATATTCCTCTTACATGGTATACATTGTGAGTTGGGTTTTTTTAATCATCTGTATGTAAATTGAGGAGTCAACAATTTTCTCACATTAAGTTGGTTTTTTCCCACAACATTTTCACAATTATTTGGATTTTTTAAGGAGTTCATTGTTATTTTATCTTATTCCTAATAAATACAGTTAGAGGGCTCGTCTTCTAATTGGTCATGGTTATACCTTCCTCAACACTCCAAATATATCATTTTGTTGTCCTATTTTGCTTTATGGGGTATGGTATGTTTCTTACTCCTACATTTTAATCCTACATTTTAACATGGAAATTGAGGGTATGTGTGTTGTGTCCAATCCTTGTCTCTAGTGCATGGTATTCTTCAAATTCCATATATACATGGTAGATATTATGTGGGGTGTATCTAAGAGGGTGTTGCTGTAATTTTACATCCCCTTAAAAATAATGAGTCTCTACTCTCACTAACAGTTCGATATTTTGGGTATGCTCTGGTCATGTGTTTAAAAAATTTGGTGCTACTCTTTCAATAGTCATATGTCCACGAAAACCAATTAGTGTACAATTGTGACTCAAAACTATACTTGCAAATTTTCATGGTTCAAACAACATCAAAATATTGGCTACACCCGACTAAAAATAGAATGCACTAGTCCCAAAATGACAAATTCATTGTTGGTAGCAAGGAGAAACAAATCAAAAAAGGAAATTCCTCGTAACATATTTGCTTATGGTATTTTTGTTGCAGGGCACCTTCATATTTTCGACCTACTGTAAACAATAGATGATTTCACCCTTCATATGAAAAGTGTTCTTGAACTAGGCCAAATGATTTTGACTTCAAGGCTTCTCTTTCACCATAATCTAGCTCGGATACCAAGTAATCTCAGGAGATTGAACAAGTCGGTTTCATTTTCTTTTGTCTTTGTTACAACTTTTGAGTTGAAGTAGTGAAGCCCCAGTCATGGTATATCTTTGTGATACAGTGGGAATTCTGAGAGAGATTTGCTAGCTGTTTTTCCTGTTACCTTGGAGACCTTATTGCATGAAATCTATCACTTTAATCATTAGGAAAGGAATTGTACTCAAAAGTAGAATCTAATCTAATGTCATGTGTCAAAAGATAAGTCACAGAATTGAAGTATAATCACACTGCAATGATGAATATAAGGTTTGGAAAAATAAATCAGCTATAAATTTGAAGCTTGGTGCTTGAAGTATGAGTCATCTTCTTGCAACCCTCATGAAGTTCAATAAAATGGTGCCATGTGGTGCCATGTACTCATAAGCATATTCCTTGTACTTATTCAAATGGTTTCAATGGTGTGTTGAGTGCAACTAGTAGTGGTGGAGGAAGGTGGAATAAAACCAACAATACTCTCTTGTTTGTGGAATTGAAAGTGAAGCCGTGGGATGCTTTTCATGAATGGGAGAAACATGTCTAAAGTGTTCCATAACAATTATAGAGTTAGAGGAGGAACCTTGAAAATTATGGCTACATTTCTATAGAATCTCTCTCCTTGTTACGTTGTCCACCTTATCGTCGTTTGCATATCTCACAGTTAAGATCTTATGAAGATATCCCTTCATTCTTTGATACCTCAATTTTGTATAAATCTGGTCCAAGTGACATTTAACCTTACTTTCTTTGAGGACTGTGACTATTCTCCTCATGCAAGGAATCTTGGTAACCCAACCAGCTTATAGATCTCCCTGCCAAAACAAAGTCATTTAAACAAAATTTGATTATAGAATGAAAGATACTTAATTGATAAGTGAAGATAAAGTCTTCATCTTGATTTCTTCGATGGTGGAGAAAAGATGTGTTGGTGATTTCTCTTCGAATGATCTTCTTCAAGGGTAAGGATTAGATCTTGGTTGTAATGATGATAAAGCCTTCTTTTTTGCACTCTTTTGTACCAGTCCTAGGAAAGCTTGGTTCCTAGTCTTTAGATAATATTACTTTGACTTCTTCTTTACATAAGAATATAATTACATAGTCAACATGAAGACCGATCTAGTTATACTTTTCAACATGCCTATGCGTTCACACATAGTACCTATATAGTACTTGTTATCCATTGGTTGATGACATTCAACTGTCGATTGATAATTTGTTTTCTAATTTGTTTATGAGGGGCAGGCGATCCCTACAGAGACCCCTCCATGGCATCAGGGGAGCCCTACAAAGACGCCTCCATGAGAGGAGGATTATCAAGTACATTGGTTGTTTAGTTATGTCATGTTTTCAAGTAGGTTATATTTATTGTTCGTTGTGAAAAATTGATTAATGTGAATTTTTTTTGTCTTGCACAGGTGGACGCACTCGTCCGACTCGTTCACCCAGTCAGGGAATCGAACAAGAGGCACCCCAAGGACATGTTCCCATTCGCCCTGTTGCTGGTGAGGGGCAAAGGAGAACAATGTCTCAGCTTGTGGGATTCATCCCACAATTGGATACTTCTCCAGGTAAAATCTAAATGAAAATTTATTGTTTGATGTATGTTTAATTTCAAACTTATTGTGGTACTCATGTACCCAAATTCTAACAATTTAATGTTTTGTATAGTGGGTCATAGACACATTCATTCCTCGCCAGGGGACCATGGTATGAACGAGGGTCTTATACACGGCATAGGTACACATTAGATCAATTGCTAGTTAAAATGTTCAATTTTACGTTATATTCAATGTTGAACAAGTGAATTTTTTTTCCAAATGACGTGTTTAATGTGAAAACATTATGCTCCATAGGTGCAAATGTTGGAGTTGGGGTTGGCCTTATTTCTGGTGAGGGGAAAAGGAGAACAATGTCTCAGCCTGTGGGATTCACCCCACAATTGGATACTTCTCCAAGTAAAATCTAAATGAAAATTTATTGTTTGATGTATGTTTAATTTCAAACTTATTGTGGTACTCATGTACCCAAATTCTAACAATTTAATGTTTTGTACAGTTGGTCATAGACACGTTCATTCCTCGTCAGGGGACCATAGTATGAACGAAGAGGAAGAGATAGTTTTTCCAACAGGTATTTTCAAATTACCAAACAAGTTTTTTAAATACAAATTTTCCTTATAAATTATTTAATTTTTAATATGTGAAATAATTTAACATGTTACAGGTGGTGGTGGTCGCCCTCCTAGGGGTAGAGGTCGTAGGGTTCATGAGTTTACTCGAAATCCGAGCTATGATCCCCTTTACACCCATCCCGGTGATATTCCTGAGCAGATGCCTTGGGAAGATACAATCTCCTTACTTACTGTTGATGGCATGAGGGAGCATTCCACGAGATTGCGCAATGAATTGCAAAGTTGCAATCTCTCTGCCCCTAGTCAAAATTGTCTCCAAATTGTTTTGCACAATTTGGAGAGTTTGATAGAGACTTATCGTGGGGTTGGACCATCAACCCAAGTTTTTTTTGACATGATGCGTAGGAGGAGAGCATCAGTGATTGGTATCCACTCCTACAATGAAGTCAAAAGTAAGGTCACTAAAGAAATGGCCTTGTCACTATTTAACTTGCGGCCTGAAGACAAAAAACGTCTGAAGATTGCAAGATTCAATGATCCTATTATTGCACCCCATATTTATGAGAAGTTCCTGTATGCATACGGGAAGTTCCAAAATAATGATGAGGTGCCGCAATATTTTGTTAGAATGTTGTTTGCTCAATTCCGAGAGCACATGGACCCTAACTATACAGATACTGGGTCCAAATTCTATGGAGCTGGAAAAGGTCGTACATATGAACGACCTGATGCTATGCGAGATGTTGGGTTTAGGCCTCCAGCACCTCGTTTAGTAGCTCAACCACCTAGGGTAGTTACACTTCCAGAGGAGTTAGCCCTTATCTCCAGTGCTGCATAAAAAATGAGGGATAAGATACAAGAACATATTGCAGCTGCTTTAGGAGGGGTGGAAGTCGGCTTAGGGACGAGCCAACCTTCATCTAGTGCAGGAGAGCGTTCATTTGTGAGTGTCCCAGATGATGTGTTGAGGGAGATGGAGCGAGATGAGCTTATTAAGTATGCAGCCTCATGTAGAGACCACTATGAGTAATCCAGGACAATACAAATGCACACCATGGGCGAGGTATGTACATACAGGTTTTGATCTAACATGTTTTTTTGGTGTATATATACATTTAGTCTCAAAAAAATGACGCCAATATATTTATTTAACTTATGCAGTTTACAACATTCCTAGAACAACATTGCCTTTCCCCTCGTGCTTATTCTGTAGATCGTGGACATGATCATGTACAGGTGCCACAGCCATTACTCATTACTATCTATCTATATTTTTGTATGTCAAATTGAAATTGAATTTATGTCACATAAATTTATTGGTATGAGTCTTAACATTATGGAATTTTCAGGTTAGCGCTACACATGAAGGGTTGCCTGAAGAGATTATTCCTTCTGAGGTTCCAGTCGTGACACAGGTATTGATACTTTTCGTTAAGCATATTTATAGTGTTTATTATATTTATTTTCGCAAACTTGACTGTTAACTTTGGTTTCTACTTTTCAACGGTACAGAGGATATTGACATGATGCAGGCTGAGCCTCAAGGAGATCCAGTAGTCTCTGGGTCAGAGACTCTACATTAAACCATGGTAACCTCTTACCCTTTCTTCGTTGCTATGGTATTCAAAAAATATCTGAGAGTGTACGAGGAGATTCACCTGCCTTTTTTGTAGAATTTGTATCCTAGTTTTTGTATCTTTTCTTATTCAATCAAGAAATTTTTCCCAATTGTCTATGAAGTTATGGATAACTTTATTCAGTTATCAAGATCAATGTTCAAGGTTTATAGTCAACATTGTTTCTTTGATTATATTTGAATACAATGCAAGGCAGTGACTGATTTCAAATAATTGCTATTTTTATATTTCCCGCATTGGTTTATCATCAAGATTGAGTAAGGTATTTACTTTTAGATGCTTTGGAAATTTATTACCAACCTATTTAGTATTAAGGAGTGTCTTTCTCTGAATTCAAGGTTATCCAATATTTATAGTTTACATATGAACCATAGGGATTCATGTGAAGATTTTCCAATATGTATTCTTGTGTGCTATTGAATTCATTTGAATAATTTCCATGGATTTTTTGTCCTATTAATAAAAATTAATGACTACCACATTCACTAGAATTTCTGATATTTTAATGTATTCTTTGAGTGCCAAGGATTTCCATCCCATTCCCATTGATACCTAAGACATCCTATTTTAATTTTTTATATATCATCCATATAATATACTTATTTTCATAATAAATAGAGGAAGGAGTTTCTCTCTGTTTTAGGGGCGTATTTCTTGTAGGTCTAAGCCACATGTGTGAGATTATCCTAGAAGGAGATTATCATTCTGCTCTAGTCCACAGAGAAGGGATTGCTTCTACAACAACTCATAAAAGTCCGTTTTGAGGCCTAGCTTAGGCTGAAGTCATCCTAAGGTATAGTGCAGTTAATATCAAGTATATTTTGTTATATATGAAGACCTTGATGTCACAAACACGTGAATTGTAGGAGGCTTGAGGAGGAGCCTTAAAGCCCTTCCAGCCATGCTTTGAATTTCTAGTTGAACAAAATAAGGGGAAGTATAGTTGGTCATAAACTCACAGTGATTTGAAGCAGGGTTAAAAAAGCTTACTTTTCAAGGAAGTCTCTCAGATCTTCACTCTTGATACTGCACCTCTGAAATAATTGGATGTTTGTTAAATAGCTATGGTCTTGGTATGATTTGCCTATAATGTCATATGGCATATGCTTTAGTATGATTTTTTGCATTATGACATTTTGTCTTGCTTCAGTCATATATGTGTTTCTCATATTACTCTACATTGGTAGAGTTTCCCATATTGGCAATAATGGGTATAACCCATTCCTATATACTCTCAAATTTGTGTATGGATTTCACTGTGCAACAACTGCAATATGGTATTTATATTACAATAGTATAAGCTTGACCTCAATTTCATCATTTGTATATGAATTATGGTACAATACATGAATATATGGAAGTGCATCCATCAGTTCAGATATGGCTTCTCTGCTCTATTCATATTGTCTATATTCATTCAGTTTTGCATTGTATACAAAACAATAATATTCCCCTATATATGGTGTCAGGAATCCTATTCGAGAATGGTGTTGCAGTGGAGTAGCTGCAATATCCTCCATCTAAAATATCAATGATCTTGATCATTTTGGGTCATATTGATTTTCTTCACAATCACGTTCCTTCAATAGTGTCAACATTCATATATACAGTCACAATTTGATCTTCTTAGCATCATGCTTATCGATCCTTGTTCAGTTTCTAGAAGAATCAATTTTTTACTTTGAATAACAAGTGGTGAGCATCATTAAAGGAAGAAATTTTGTAGGTATCTAAAGACCAGACCTCCCTTGTGACAAGAATCACTACAAGAAGTCAGGTTGACCATTGGACCTTTCATTAGCATAACTCAAGGATGCAGCAAGTATTCAATATTTAATGACAAGCATCAGAAACCCTTGATTTTGATCAGAAGATTACAATTACAGCACTATATATATATATATATATATATATATAACAGAGTTTGCAAAGTTGGGGTTGTACTTAAAGTCAAACTCACCTCATCAAAGAAAATGGTTTAAACGTGAGGTACATGACTATTCAACATTAACTTGACCGATGCATGCTGAATTTGACACAACTCACTATGTCAATGGTGACTTGTTCCTCCCCTATGCAGGATGTTGCTAAAGGAGAAATTGTTATTAAGGAGAAAGAAGAAGAGTTGTATGCCTTACAAGAAAAACTTGTCAGTATGGAGAATGTGAGTTTCTTCTAAAAATGATCTGTGGATGATTTATTAAATTGGAACATTTATTTTAAGCATTGTAGCATCATGCATTTATTGTATTCTGATGTGAAATAAGATTAATAGGAGAATACTTTACCTTGCTTACTGTTAATCAATGCAAGCACTTTGTCCAGGATCCAACAGCTCCAGTTCCTTATTCTTACTTTAGTATCATGCTCTTTATTGTAATTATCTCCTGATTTCAGATACTGTTTTATTTTTTTTAATTTTTGATGGGATTCCATAATAATCTTGTTGTTATTGCAGGAGGAGATCCAAAATCTCATTGATGATCACAAGGCCACACTAGAAGCAAGGAAAACTGAGTTTGAAGCTGAGATTGAACAACGACAATCCTTATGCAAAGAAAGAGAGGAAGCTTTAAGATTGTTTGAGTAGCTTAAGAAATTGAAAACAGAGTTAAATGTGATCAAGCTTGGCAGCTGACAATATGATACAGCTGGAAAGATTTATTGAAGGTTCCCAAATTTGTACAAATGAAGGTTTAGTGAACAAATTAGTGAGATTTAAAATTGGCTATAAGCCTAATGAGATCAAATAAGAGGAATCTGTTCGTAGCCTTGCTATTTCTGTAATTAGTGAGATTTAAAATTGGCTATAAGCCTAATAAATAGTTCGTAGCCTTGCTATCTTTGTAATCTGTACTGCTAGAAAATTGGCAGAAACCAAGAGTGAAAATATTTGATATATTTTGGAAATCGAGTTTCGGCAGTACAATATGGATTTCTTTTATTCAGATTGAAAAATCTGTGTAGTGATGAACCTCATATTAATATTTATTATTATCCATTTTAATTTATGACAAGTGTTGAGTATCACAAATAAGGTGACTAAAATATATGTTTTTTTTCTTGTTTATTATACATTTTCTACTGTGTTGAAATCGAGTATAATTCTTTTACAAATTTGTGCCAATATTTGAAGGCAATGTGCTTTCTTGTAGTGGTGCTAATGCATGGATGTTCACCGAAAATCTAAAGCAGGAGTTGATATGTGGATGAAAGAGACTGTTAACACATGTCCTAAGTCGGCTAGAAGAAGGCAATAAAACGGGGTTGATTGGCCCGAGAATGCACAATAAAGACAGGAGGTTTATGATAGACAAATAAGCCAGTGATAGATGGCTACACAAGGGAAAAAGCTCACTTTGAAATTGGACAAGTTCTCTAGGCAAACTTTTCCCTCCTATACCCATCTATCACTACAACTTATTTGTATGTCATAAAACTCCTGTAGCTTGCTTATCTGATGGTGGTGAGTATTCTTTAATATGCCTCCACTGCTCATCTAATTTCACCTTGAATTAGCATTTGCATTACCCAAGTTGGGTCCACCCAATAAAATCCAAAGAAAATTCTAAAGTGCATGATAAGCGTATTGAAAAACACTATCATAACATGGCATTTCATCTCACATTTCCAAAATAAGAAACAACTTTCCAAATTAGGGAACATGTTTCCAGACCATATCATATGTGTTTCCACATTTCACTGTGTTTTTGGTGATGGTACCAACCATGTACTTGTGTTTCCCACAACATAACCAAATATTTATATTGGTGCAAAGTTCAAACAGACATCAGTCTCAATTTATTGAAGCAACATGAGCCAGAATCTTCACATTTTAAGGATATTCTGTTACAGCCTTGGTCTAGAAGCTAACCTATGCAAAAAATAAGATCATGAATTTCAATATGTCCAATAAATTTTTTCTAGATGGTCACTCTTATAAAGGTGACAATAGTATAAGGGGTATCTTCCTATACCTAACTAGGTGTTCATTTTATGTCTCTAGCTTTGGAGATGAGATTGTCTAAGGCTTACATTGTCCTTCATATACTAGAAAGGTGTTACCCACCATGTGCATTTCAAACACTTTAATCAATCATCATCAATTCCATCATCAATTAGTTCCATCCACTCAGGATTGCAAATCATATTTGACAAAATGGAACCAAAATCCACCTTGCGGTCAATTCAAGAAAAGACTTCAGCCATAGCAGTATTGTTGTTGATCCTACATGATTTACAAATGGACCAACAGGTCATAAAATAAGGCATCATGGCAACAATAAGGAATGGAAGCAACTAGAAATGTACAGAAGCCTGGAATAGTAGTAGCCAAATTCAAGATGGAGAAAATTCCAATTTCCTTAGTCCTCGGCATTAAATTATATTCAAGATGAGCACTAGATGATGAGATGAGACTTTGAGGCTCGTAGAGCAAAATCCCACACCAAATCGAGTAGAACATGTAGTTGTTATAGGTTATCTTACTCATGTCAAATTTGTGATCAATGTACCGTGGTACAGGTGGGAAGTTCTTTTCTTGTTTGATTTTAATAATAGAGTTCTGGTACAGGACACAATTATAGTGAATGTGTTTTCACATTCACAAATTTATGCCACATTCACTGTAATTACACAAAGTTTCTCATTTTTTTAAAAACAGTTGTGGTTACAATATAGTTCAAGCAGTTGAAAAATGTTAATTCAATTGACATCTAAGACACCCAGGAGCGATAAAAAGGTGTCTTTGTAACTCCTAATTACCTCACATTAATTGTCAACCCAGGGACGACTTTTTGTTTCAAGAGTGTACTCATTCTGAGGCGGCTATTTACTCAAGAGTAATGTTTGTGAAGATGTAGTATAGAAATACAAATGCAGAAATAATAAATGCTTGAAAAGAAATCTGCTTGAAAAGAAATCTAATTACAAATGACAGAAATGTAAAGACTACACTACAACAACCTTGCTAGACATCGATTAGGGATGCAGTAGTAATAACTCTTTTCCCTAGAAATCGATGTGAGATGACCAAATCTGGGGACCTGGAATGATTAGCTCTGCCCTCTACAGTTTAGAGATCTCAAAGCAAGTGAAAACAACTCAAAGGAAATGAAATCTAAAACGCAAACTGGAAAGGAACACCAATCTAAAAGAAATGAACAGGAATTAAATAGCAGCGTAAAATAAACAGTGAATTCAATTCATAACCAAGAAAACTAGATTTCTACTCTTTAATCCTGTCGACAGCCACACAACAATCAACTATCGTAATTCATAAACAAAAGGAACAACAACTGGAATTAGATACAGAAAAACAACATTTTATAACAATTGAATCATGAATCATGCTTCTTGTAAAGAATGGAATAACAACGACTCTGTATTTGATCCAATTAGCAATAACTCAATAAATAAACGAACTTCACACAATAGAAATAAACCAATAGAAATACAAACAGCAGATCGCTCCACCAGGGCCGGGCCCTCAACCACTGGTGAAGCGTTGCTGTGCTTTACTCCAGCGCTTGAGAAATGGAACAACAGTGAACTCTTTTATTAATCAGGCATTAATAATGTTTACAAACAGCTCACACTCTCTTAACAAGAGCCGATGCACAATTCTGCAAATTACAATAAGAAAAGTCTCTCCCTCCCCTCATACACAATACATGCTTCTCCTTTTATAATCAGAAGGTGGAGAAATTAAATAGCAAATAGGATCTCTAATAATAATATTGAATTTCTTCCAACCAATTGATCAACAATAAAATAGATTTACATCCATCTTTCAACAACAGCAAGTCGAATTTGGCTTTGTAGCTGAGATTTGGAGGACGGCCGCAACCACGGAACTGAGAAAATCGTGCTCAAAGAACTCTGCGTTTCTCTCAGTACAAGCCGAATTTGGGCAAACCGTTCTTTAATAAAGTTAATTGGGTCCGTTCTGAACAAAACCCATGTTCCGGATTTTCCAGATTCGTCTTCATTTGCTCAGAATCTCAACCGCAAAACGGTCACTCCTTATTCCAGCGCATTTCTGAGTTGGCACTTTTAATGATCAAATCTTCAATCTGGAAATTATCTTGGAGGCTAAAAATGGTGAATAATGTTACAACTGATTTATTAAAACTATCATTGATAAAATCATTCATAATCATCAATTTATTAGAAATAAAGGAGAATAAATAACATTCATTCATAGAATCATAAATCATCATAAAATGGATTTAAATAATAAATTATAATAAATGACGTGATGAAGAATGGTAGAAATGGGTGGAATAAGCGTTCACAAGTGATAATAATGATGGCATATTAACGGCCCAACATACCCCCACACTCAATATGTTGCATGTCCTCATGCAACGAAAACCTGAATATATTGCATGTCCTCATGCAACCCAAAGACAAAAACCCATGTGTTAACCAAGCAATAAAAAATATGTTCATCTCAGCTCATGAAATGGATAGAACAAATGAATTCTTCCTTAATTAATGAATATTCACTTTTAGTAATCTTGATGAAGGCATAAAATTTTTTATATTGACATTCAACTATATGTATATATGAAGTTGCAACAAAATATGATATAAGTAACAACAAACTTCATTAACCATTTTCTCAAAAACTACAAACCAGCTTTTGTTGAAATTTGGCAAGTAAATTTATAATATATGAATGCCTTTATGATCCAAAAATCGGATCGTTTTGATGCACGGATCATGAGATATAAACAAAATGGCTGTAGGTGAGAGTGCATGATTTCCGAAATTTTATGAACCAATTTATCTTGAAATTATCTGGGTTTGTATTAATGATACGTCTGTGTTTTCCAGAAATCACAAGAATCGAGTTCATGGTTTTTTAAAAATATTATGGAAATCAATTTCTGCACTGAAATTGTATGCCTTAAATGAGAAAGAAAATTGAAAACATCCATCATGCGTAGCAATTCCTCCCCCTCTCTGAAGAATTAGCATGCCCTCATGCGATGCTAGAAAAAAATTGAGGTGGTTGCTACCAGCTGTTGAATTCTATGCTTGGTGTAAAACAACATGGAATAAGGGAGGTGGTGAGAGTGAATAAGAATAGCAATGGATGATAAAGAAGATGAATAACATGGTCATAAGAAAGAAATGAATGAAAGGAACACTCCCCCATACTCGAAAATGATATGCTGCTGAAAAAGAGAAAGTGGTAAAGATGTGGAATGAAGGATGATAAATAATGCTCAAAATGGATTTTCATGAAATTCTCCTAAATTCGTAATAAATCAGAAAATTATGCTATTTTACCTCAAGTTTTACCTCCAAAAATGTGGAATGACATATATGTACTGGTAGTTGTTGAAGCTGATGTAGGCAGAGTTGGTGCTGAAAGTGATGCAAAAGGTGGAATCCAGGTAAGCACATCATGTCTGAAGAATTGTTCACGTGCGCGAGCCTCTTCTGTTAAGTGCAATAGTGTGGTCATGCTATGAATAGAATTCTGCCCATACTTGTTGTTTTCCTGCAAACAAAGCACTATTTGGCATACAATGTTCTTCAATCCATAGTGTAAGCAATAGATAAGATGCATGCAAAAATTTCAATCAGAAAAACTTATGTATACATGCAATACTAATATTTTGGCAAATCAACAAGTGATGGCAGAGTGCAGTAATCATATCGCATGCAATCCCATAATGCATACATTCCCCCTCCAATTGGAAAAGGAATTCCATGACCATAAAGCGTATGAGAGGTGTTGTGCTGATGGCAAGGCAAGGGAATGAACAATATAGCAGTGAATGAAGCAGAGTACACATATCAATGATAGGATAGCGGGAGTTATGGTTATAATGAGAGCAAAGTGTGTAAAGATAGTTATGAATAAGAGATAGGACGCTTTGAATTGATGATAGGTGATGAAAAAGAGAAAAAGAACAACAATATGCCAAAAAGATGCTTTACTGATAGTATGCTAGCTAAAAATGATGCGATTGATCATAAAACAATTTCTCATGCATAAAGGTTCAAAACAGGGAAAAAGTTAAGGAAATAACTTCTCTGATAAAAAGAAAAAAATAAGAAAAGGGTATTATAATAATAATCGACGATAAGATATAACTTCAATACCATAAGCAGAGCCGCTGCTGCCAGCAGGCGTCCATAGCCTCGGCAGGGTTGCTTTTTAACCCATATGAGCCAGAATCCTCAATTTATAACTAGAGAGTTACATTGTTGTTCTACAGAAAAAGATCAATGTGCTGGCGTGGTAACCAGATAACCACACTGCCATTCACTGGGATGTAGCAAAAGTGATCAGGCCGGCTCGTGATGAGACCTCCTGTTCCAAGGATAATTGGGCTATCCAATGGATCATAACCCCGGTGTGGTGGCCATAATGGGAATGTCACTTTGTTACAGCCTTATGAACATGGTAGGCTGGCTCGTAATGAGACCCCCTATCCTCCATCTGCGAACAAAATTTTGTTATTATTACACATTTTTATGATAAAAAGAGGGAGGCTCAGCACTCCTTAAGAGCAGGGATGGTGGAAGAAGTGGAACATGTCAATAGAAAAAAAATATACCCATAATCTCATTTATTACAGACAGAGAAGATTATAACCAGGAAGGGTGGAACTAGCATGGTATTAAGATGATCAATCAATATCATGTTCAACAGAAAACAATGCAGTAAAGTAGTATATAAATAATTGTGTCCCTTTTGAAAATAATCTATCATCAAGGAGTTGTCATGTTAAAGATCATAACATGAATGATATTAACTTGCTTCAATAGAATCCATAATTCTTGTCCTCATAAAAGTAGTGTACTTCATGCCATGAAAGGGAATCAGTAAAATGTGGTTGAGATGAACTAGGAATAATCCCACAAGAGGAAGGAAGGGTTGCTCCCAAAGTGTTGCTTCTTTGAAGGAACATCAAAAACACTCAAAAAAAGTGTTGTTCCTTGTAGGGAACAACAAAGGAAATGCACACCAAAAAGAAAAAATACACACAAAAAAGTGTGAAAATGCAAATGTCGTTCCTTTGGAAAAAGGAACAACAAAAACTAAAAGTGTCGTTCCTTTAGAAAAGGAACAGCAAAAACGCAAGTGCCGTTCCTTTGGAAAATGAACAGCAAAATGGACAGTCATACAATGCAAACATGCAAAAAAACAAATTAGTTGTTCACGGTATTGATGCTGAGGATGAGTTACACTTTGAATGAAGCAACACCTGAAACACAAAATATAAGAGAAATTAGAAAAAAACAACAAAAACAGTATGTAAATAAATAAATTAAGTTACAACAGCTATGATGTTATGTCAAAAAATGATTTATTCGAAAAATGTTTTGGCAGCAAAGACATGACATGAATCTTCAAATGGAAATCAATTCTTCATTTCTTCTATTACGAATCCGTTGGGTAATGAGTTAGATGAAATTCCTTTGTTTCATAAAATTTCTTTCAAAAATCACTCGTCCATAAATTGACCTTCTTTATTTTCCCAAGACCTGCAAAAAACGAGTGTCTACTTGCAAGAAAACATTAAATCATGGAGAAAGAGAGGTGCGCGGGCTCCCCTAATCCAAGAATTATGCAAAAAACTAACAAGTAGTTACTCTGTAGAACAAATCCGTGGAGAAAATAACAAAGTAAAATTTATTTGTTACCCGCGGGAGAGCAGTGGCCAATCATGCTAACCTGCAGTGTTTTAGTCACAACTTCTTTGTTTTTCGTCCAAATTGAGTGATTCCAAAGCCAAATGAGAGCTAATTCAAATTTTAATCTCCAATAGCAACAGGTTTTAAAAATTCAATGATATGATATGTCAATTTTACTTAGAACAACCTGCATAACATAGTCATTTTCGCTTACCCCACTTAGAACAACAGTGAATGTTTTAAGCATAGATTCTTCGTTTGATGTCGGATTCGAATGATTAAAATTGGAAATGAAAGTAGATTCATTTATTTATCTCCAATAGAAACATGTTTTGAAGAAAAGAAGAATTGATAGGTGAAATACTGTAAGGAACATCCGGAAAAACAGAGTTTTAAGGGTGCTGATTTACGATAGACAGTCAGTATTTTGATCATAACTTCCCCATACGATATCTAAAATGAGTGATTCCAATTGCATTGGAAACTAGATTCATAGGGGAATCTACCATAGAAACAAGTTTTAAAAATATGGTCATTTAGGCCTCCAAAAACTGACTGTCCCAACTCTGTTCCTGAGCTGCCCGCTAGACATCCGGTCAATGTTTTGGTTCTAACTTTTTCGTTTCAAATCCAAATTGACTGATTCAAATTGGGTTAGAAAGTAGACATCAAGGACTATCTAGGGTAGAAACAGGTTTTAAAAATATGGTCATTTGGGCCTCCAAAAACGGACTGTCCCAACTCTGTTCCTGAGCTGCCCGCTAGACATCCGGTCAATGTTTTGGTTCTAACTTTTTCGTTTCAAATCCAAATTGACTGATTCAAATTGGGTTAGAAAGTAGACACCAAGGGCTACCTAGGGTAGAAACAGGTTTTAAAAATATTCATTTTTGGTCCCTCAAAACATGACTGTCCCGACTGTTTTTCCAGAAAGTTCATCAAGCCCGCAAGCCAAAAAAATGATATTCAAGCATTTTTTTAAATTGGTGATAAAAAATGAATATGAGTGTTTGTAGAGCTATTATTTCCATTATAAGTCATCTACATACACAAATGAATTAAAAAATTATCACCAATATTGATTTGCATAGCATGTTGCAACAAAAAAACTAGTTTTACATAAAAAACAAAATGCATTTATTTATTCCCTTATTTATTTTATGTTCTATACTAACCTATTTTGATTTGAAAAATGAATATGACTACGTATATGAGTACTTCCAGTGGAGCCATTTTCGAAATAAGGCTTCATGTATACACATACCCAAATTTGAAAAATGCATATTAATGAAAATTAGGGTATGAGAAGCCAGCTTCCCTTGAAAAAATGGTATCAAAAATTGTTGAAGCATAGAGTGAGGATGCAAACACGTGATGGAGTGAAACCAATCTTCAATATATCCGTTACTTTCTTGATTTCCCATCATACCATGAAGTTCTTGAGCTTTTAAAATGGTTTGTTGGTGCAACCTAGAAGAAACCTCATTTGCTTCCATAGCTTATACAATTTTTGAATTTGAAACATTCTGAATCTCATTGTAAGTTTTCTCTAATGGCGCATGTGAGATAGAATGGGTGGGAAGGGTGCGTAAATTTGGCAGTTCAACATTGTAAGCATGTTGTACTGGTTTATTGTGGTGAGGGTGTGGAATTAGTTGAGCAGGAAATTGTGTATGGAATGGAGCATTGTGATGATGTGTTTGGTTGGGTTGAGTGGATAAATTTGATATGCAAGCAGGATGTTGTGAAAGAGCCGGTGGAGAATATGGAGAATGTGCTTGTGCTACAAGATGAGGGAGAGTAGTCATGCAATCATAAGGTGAACCATGCCAAACTTGTAGATAAGATTGGTGGTTATATTGAAATTGACATGGCTGCCCTAGAACATGAGTATTCCATAATGGACTATGCAAGTAAGAGAATGGAGAAGAAGTGTTTTGAACCATACCTGTTGACCTTGTTGTAGCTTCCTTATCTCTTTGATATGCTACTTCCATCCTAGATAAGGAAGAGTGAGTATCTATGGGCTGCTCCTTTCGGTCATGAGGGAAAAACACTTCATCAAATTCTTCATTTTTATGAACCTGCAAAACGTCCAATTTTAAGCTTAGAGAGCTAATAAAATCAACTTTAAAATTTTCAAATAAATCATTGATTTCAGCTCTTATGTCTCCTATTCTTGTAGCAGATTTGGAAAAGAAAGAACAAACATCTCTAGAATTCTTACCAGCCTTGGAGATTCCTCTTGAATACCTTATGCACAACTCACAAACATCATCATATGATAACCGAAAAACATCACCTTTTCCTATCAGATTTAAGAGTTCTAAAAATTCATCTTTGATTCCTTTAAGAAGGAGTGTTTTTAAGATCTCTTTTTCCAAATGCTTATGCTTTGATTTTTGAAGGTTATAATGAAATCGATCTACATAATCCTCCAAACTTTCATCTTCCCCTTGTATTATACCGAAAATATCTTCATTGGATTTGCAATAGTCTTGGTACTTTTTCAAGAATATGTTCTTCATGTCCTCCCATGATTGGATGCAATTCCCACCTAGGCTCATGAACCATCTGAGAGCTGCTCCTTTTAGAGTAAGAGGAAACACTTTCAATCTTTGATCATTAGTACAATAATCATATCCTCTACAAAGTATTTCGAACTCAAATAAGAATGTATCCGGATCTTCATTTGCTAAACCATGAAAATTTGGTAAAGATGGGGGAATTATGTGCATTTGTGTCACTCCTCCTAGATCTTTGATAGGAAATTCAAAAGTAGAAACGTGAGTCATTTCTTACCATAATATAAGATGTTCTTCATGTGTTTCTTCGAGGCTCCTTCTTCAAATGTTCTTGTCAATCGGCTAGTGAAATGGGTGGTGCTTACATCACCACTTGAATGAAATCATGTGATTTATTTTTCAAAATTTCTATTTTTTCCCTAGTCACTCACACAAAAATTCAAACATCTATTTCTACCCAACAAAGCAACAACAAATCTGTTAGGAAAGCGGACAGTGGAGCAGGGCTTTTACATGCTCCGCACGTAGGTTCTTACCTTCCGTTTTTAAGATCCAATTCTTCCCTAGCAGGCACTCATCAGATTCACACTACTCTTTAGAAATGGCTACACTCTCCCCAGCAACGGCGCCAAAATGTGGAGCGATAAAAAGGTGTCTTTGTAACTCCTAATTACCTCACATTAATTGTCAACCCAGGGACGACTTTTTGTTTCAAGAGTGTACTCAGTCTGAGGCGGCTATTTACTCAAGAGTAATGTTTGTGAAGATGTAGTATAAAAATACAAATGCAGAAATAATAAATGCTTGAAAAGAAATCTGCTTGAAAAGAAATCTAATTACAAATGACAGAAATGTAAAGACTACACTACAGCAACCTTGCTAGACATCGATTAGGGATGCAGTAGTAATAACTCTTTCCCTAGAAATCGATGTGAGATGACCAAATCTGGGGACCTGGAATGATTAGCTCTGCCCTCTACAGTTTAGAGATCTCAAAGCAAGTGAAAACAACTCAAAGGAAATGAAATCTAAAACGCAAACTGGAAAGGAACATCAATCTAAAAGCAATGAACAGGAATTGAATAGCAGCGTAAAATAAATAGTGAATTCAATTCATAACCAAGCAAACTAGATTTCTACTCTTTAATCCTGTCGACAGCCACGCAACAATCAACTATCGTAATTCATAAACAAAAGGAACAACAACCGGAATTAGATACAGAAAAACAACATTTTATAACAATTGAATCATGAATCATGCTTCTTGTAAAGAATGGAATAACAATGACTCTGTATTTGATCCAATTAGCAATAACTCAATAAATAAACGAACTTCACACAACAGAAATAAACCAATAAAAATACAAACAGCAGATCGCTCCACCAGGGCCGGGCCCTCAACCACCGGTGAAGCGTTGCTGTGCTTTACTCCAGCGCTTGAGAAATGGAACAACAGTGAACTCCTTTATTAATCAGGCATTAATAATGTTTACAAACATCTCACACTCTCTTAACAAGAGCCGATGCACAATTCTGCAAATTACAATAAGAAAAGTCTCTCCATCCCCCCATACACAATACATGCTTCCCCTTTTATAATCAGAAGGTGGAGAAATTAAATAGCAAATAGGATATCTAATAATAATATTGAATTTATTCCAACCAATTGATCAACAATAAAATAGATTTACATCCCTCTTTCAACAACAACAAGTCGAATTTGGCTTTGTAGCTGAGATTTGGAGGACGGCCGCAACCACAGATCTGAGAAAATCGTGCTCAAATAACCCTGCGTTTCTCTCAGTACAAGCCGAATTTGGGCAAACCGTTCTTCATTAAAGTTAATTGGGTCCGTTCTGAACAAAACCCATGTTCCGGATTTTCCATATTCGTCTTCATTTGCTCAGAATCTCAACCGCAAAACTGTCACTCCTTATTCCAGCGCATTTCTGAGTTGGCACTTTTAATGATCAAATCTTCAATCTGGAAATTATCTTGGAGGCTAAAAATGGTGAATAATGTTATAACCAACTTATTAAAACTATCATTGATAAAATAATTCATAATCATCAATTTATTAGAATTAAAGGAGAATAAATAACATTCATTCATAGAAGCATAAATCATCATAAAATGGATTTAAATAATAAATTATAATAAATGACGTGATGAAGAATGGTAGAAATGGGTGGAATAAGCGTTCACAAGTGATAATAACAATGGCATATTAACTACCAACACACAAGATTGAATCAAACGTTCTCCTAAGTAGAGAATTTTAAAAGTGGGTATTTCCCATCTGATGTAACATTTTAATTGTAAAATTTTACATGGCCATTGTTTCAAAAGCATTCTTAAATATCCCCATCATTTTTTTTTAGTGTAAAGAATCAAAGATTAATTGAGATAGATTTTATATTAATAATATCTTTGTTTTCTGGCTGTTGACAAAGTCCAAAGGAATTTTATTGTTCTAGTCTTGGTTGAGAGATATTCTTGCAAAAGAAAACTTTCATCTTTGATTGCTTTAAATTCCCTAAGCATCTATGGTCTTATCTTGTATGTATTTCTTGCTTCTAATTTTCTTGTGAGAGACTAAACTCCCACACTCTACATTTCCATAGTAGTACTAGCATGATGAAGATGTAAATGATTTTTTCCACGACTATTACACTGTTATCCTTTCCAAAACAACTGTCTAGTCTCATCTTGTTTTTTTTCTTTGGTATTGTTGCACTTGCAAACTTATTGGGGAATAAATTCAGTGATACATAACTGTAGTGTTCTATTCTAGCAAAACTTTCAAGATATTGAAATCGATTTGGCTAAAAGAGAGGACTCTTTTAGATCTAGTTTCACATTTATTTTAAATTCAAATCTGAACAAGTAAAGAAGCTAAGAATTGACAGTTTTTTGGTCACCATCATGACATTGACACTTCAAGCAACATTATATTGACTAGATAGAGTAGAAGGATTATAGTTATGGATCCATAGATTATTCTTTGGCAATCAACCTCCAAATATTATCAAACTTTTTAATATATTATTTACACGATATAATTGCACTCTTAATGCTTTGGGATATATAATCTCCAAAAGTTACACACTGGGTGTTGTCACTGGCAGTGACTGTCACCTTGTCACTAACAAATGGGTGTTGTTTATAGGGTTGCAGTTTCAGGGCTAGGTTTGCAAGGTTGCCTTCGAATCCCTCATTTCTCTGTCAATGGCTTTGAAAGGCTAAGAGAACAGTGGAGCCCAGGGTGTTATAGTTCTGTTCCATGTCATTGTCATGTTCTAGAATCTAGAGACTTCTTCCTGGAGTAGCCTCTGTTTATGCTTTTCTGAGGAATATTTATGTAGGGATAAGAAATTATTCAACCAATGATGTAGAGTTCTTATTTTCGCATGGTTAAGGAATGTTTTAGATTGTGACATTCATGAAGTTGTTTTGGCAGATCCTCAACATTCCTTCAGCTATGGTGAACTTCATTTATCATTTGATCGGCCTCATTATAATTTTCAAGGACATCCTGGATGATATTCATGTGAGAAGTCCCCATTTTCTTACTCGTACAAAAATTAAAATGGTGCGATGCCAAGCTTTATGGTTATCTATGTCTAGAAACTGCCTTCAATCAGTTTTGCCCCCTTACCTTAGCTTCTGCTGAAGGGCAAGGAATTCCAACATGAGTCCTTTTGTATTTTCCAAATAGTAATTCCTAGTTAAATTTATTTTGGGTACATGTGTTATGATATGGAAAATAATGAGACATTTTTTTCTCCATCAAAATACTTTAATTTGATATTTCAAAGGTTGAAATTAGAATATACATAGTACTGTCTTTTCAGATCTTGCTGAGCCTTAAGGACTAGATACAATATCACAAATTCCAGTTTGTCATCTATTCCCATTAGTTACACTCTTCCTGTATCAATTAAGACCCCGTAATGTGCATTAAAACACCAAAAAGGGTACATACGTGAGGATTTTATGCCTTTCCATCCTCATAACTTGCCATTTTAGTATTACAAAGCAAAACAAAACTCCTCTGAAGAAGTTAATACTGGAGAAGAAACAGTTTCGTGCTGGAGTTCTCCATACTTGAAATCCTTCACAGAAAAGGGTCCAGCCATATTTTTCAATATATATGGTGGGTCCAGAACCAAGCCATTCTTCACAAGTTTATTACGCTCAAAGATACAAGTGGCCTCATTGAAAAGTAAGTCAAGGACGTTAAAACATAGACTATGAGAAATTCGGGTTCGAATAATGCCAGATCTGAACAAAGACATTCCAAGGGTTTCTTTGATAGCACCAAACAAGGAGATCCCCCGCATTGTGGTGTTGGAGTAGTATTGTTAATCAAAATAACCATTGCCTCCTCAAATATTTATAAATTTTATTTATACTTGCTTTACCATGTATATCAGATACCTATCAATCACAAACATGAAAAGTTGTGGAATTCATGCTCTGGAAACACAACCAACCTTTATTATTACCAATATTAACTTTTATATAGTAGCACATATGTAGATAAAATTTCTAGCTTCCAAAGAGACAAACTTGCTTTTCCAAAGAGGAAAACTTGTTCTCCAACATGACAGGCACATTCTTAATCGAACACAAGGAGAACCAAACACAAGGAGAGCCTGCAGCTCAAGAGTAACTCTGTCCCATGGAAAGATATTCTCTTTTTGAGATTTCATTTTCAGCTAGCAGCAAAAGTAATAACATTGGATAATATAGTAGTAATCTGGTTTACCAGTTTGTAGTTTAACAGAAAACAAGCGGTTGTCCTTATCAAACCTGTAATGCATTTTAGGTTGTTTAGTTGAAAAATATAAAATCAGAAGCATAGATCTTGCTACAATTGATCCACTTGGGTTTATTTTCAGAAACTTTCAAAATCTCAGTACTTTTTGTTAAAATGGAAAGGTTGATTTATCTTCAAAACCATGTTTTGATGTCCAGATTCCAGGCAGAATTGCATCTTAGGATGAAGTTAAAAATCCTAGTGGATATCTATCTGAAATCCTTGTAATCTTGCTTGTATATTAACAGAATATCTTTCTATTTACACAAAAAAAAACGACAATAGATGTTTTGTTGCATTAGAATTGGTATTGATAAGATACTGCAAGAAAAATAAGTGATCAATATTACTTTTCCCTTTCTTGTGGTTTCTTGACATTACTTCAGTTTTAGGAAACTCAGATGAGATATCAAGATAAGCCGCAGATCATATCCAGCTATTCTAAATTAAACTTAACAGCATGAAACTAAGTTGAGGACAAAGCCCTTGATCCATGGCAGGCTACTCGAGTACTCAGATATCTTGTAATGACAAAAGGTCCATGTCTTATCAACATTGGCTTTTAAAAAATCTTTGATTTCACTGAAACTATAAAATTGTCCAGTCCATTAGGTATCTCAAACAAGTATTTCAAGTTTCAACAAGTGGAACAATCCCTGAAATACCTGCTGCTAAGCTTCTAAACGAGTGTGGATGTAAAAAAGGCCCCCAAACACTATTTTATCTTTGCTTGGTTTATGATCCATTTGGTAACATTGTATCAACAAGGAAGTTTTTTTTTTTTCTGGCTGGGAAAAAAAATCGAATCTTTTCTATTATAAATAGGATAGTCTCGTAACATATGAGAAGCATTCTCAGCAGTAGCCACTCCTCTTTCAAAGGGGGATAAAAGTCACATCTACTTTACAAGACCATTGGTGATGGAAGAAATTTGGGAAACCCAGAGCCTCTCAAGGCGCCAATGC